>NJCR01002528.1:0-30689 GCA_002234235.1 Fusarium hostae | reverse complement strand
CAATTTCATGAGTTTGTACGGTACTAGTAGTACTCCGTAGCTGTGCTACGACTAGTAGTATTGTGTCTGTTCAACAACTCGACAAGGGCTCCCCAAAACACGGCAGTCAATATTGATCCTTTGGCAATGGTTAAACTTTACTTGAGGTGTTATACAGCGCCATTGGTTGACGGATTACTATCCGTCGCTACCCGCTTAGCTTTGGTTGGTATCTCGGGCCCTAATTACTGGTTCCCCGTCAAACCAACGCCAGACAACGATGCCCAGGCGACGCGGAGATCTCGGACGGTCAACAATCGACAGTCAAAGCAAAGGCAAGGGATATGCAAATAGGCGCGTCTCATTTCATACTCCTCTTCCGTTCGTTCCTTCGCCATCTCTCCGCTTTTCCCGAGGGATACACAACGTGAATAATAGACGTACTAATAAATCACACAGCATGTAGGAAGCAGATATAGTACACAGTGCTACGTACAATACCTACACTGTCAGACCAGCCAAGCCAGGCCAAGCCAGAGCATAGCTGCGGTATGAATATGGCACGGGGTTTGTCAAGTGCCGCACAACCAGGCCCGGCCCGTCCGGCATCCCTCCGCGAGCCAACCCTCAGCGAGCTTGGTGCATATAAACCTTTGATCTGCCTCATGTTTCTGTGCAACAATGCGCCAGCCGTCAAAACGCAGCAGCCCGTTACCCATCGACACTCGGTGAGCAAACTCTCGCCTCTTTCTGTAGGTGGCCGCACACACTCACGGTGTATCTGTCCCTCTCCTCTCACCGTCATCCCCTTTCTTCCATCACATCGCATTGTGTTTGCGTGCGCTTCGTTTCGTCCCGTTACATTGTATCGCCTATGGCCATCCTCCCCGCCACTTCCGCTGCTTTGCCGTGTCCCGTATCGTGAACTGGCCTATGTGGCGGTTTGTCGGAACTGAACAAAAACGATCAATCTCTTTGGCTATAGCATCTTCATCCAACCATTCATACCCATTTTAGCTGTTCATGTCATGTCACTTCAAACCATCACACCAGTTCGGCTCTTTCTCTATACTTCACCCGCCCTTGACCGCCTTTTCGTAACCAAAATTACCCTGGCATTTTGAAATGATTTCCACTATCGTTATCATCGTCATCATCATTATGGCCGTTACTGTTGCCGCCGTCATCCGCATTCACCCCCCTTCATTCGCCTCGTATACAGTCTCGGTTCCTGCATCTCCGCTGTGAGTACAGCATCTTCTCAAACTCTGCGCCTACCCAGTTGGTTCAAAGTCACCCATTGCCTCCCTACTACCACAGAAGTCAATCCAAGATGTTGTTCGTCACCCAAACCCGATCATATTGTTGTTCGAGGTTGCCAGTTGGTCTCGAACAATTGACTGACAAAAAAGTAATCATGCTCGTACACGGCCTTGTCCCGGAGTTCCTCCCATTGCAACGCTGGAACCACAAAGTTTAAGTTAGCATCAAATCAGAGAGCCTTAGTCCCAGCCTGTATGGTCCTACGTCCTCGATGGTCGACTTACCATGTCGTCTAGCCAAGTTGCTAGTTTGGTGGACAAACTTGATCTTTTCTTCATCCAGGCCAGCCAGTGTTCGCAAGTCTTGGTCTTTGCAATCTTCCGAGAACGGGTAGATACCCTTATTACAGTAGTGGAAGTGTGCGAGCAAGATGTTTGCGCCTGTTCAGTCCCCAGTCAGCAAGCGCTTCAGTGCAGGATGGACCGGGGCGGTTGTGTAACTCACCTAGGTGGTATTCTCTGACCTTCTCCTCACGCGCAAAGCGTCGCTGCGAGTACATCGATAATCAGCGAGTCATCCATGTCGCGGGCCACTATCGACCTTCAGGGGTCTCTTACCTTCATGCCGTGCTTCTTCGCGTATCCAGCATCATGCGCTGTGATAAGAGCTGTGTTATGCAAAAGAATGAAGATCACAAGATACGTCACCAGCCAAGTGCTCTGCTTGTTCTTGGACATCATCTTCTGGAGTTTGTCCAAAAGCTCTCTTCGCAGCTTGGTCTGTATGTGGTGAATCAGGATAAGATCCATCTGAGCGCCAAGTACAGGCGGAAGAGGGATCTTGCCATGATTCGGGTTCGTTTCGTCCAGGATATTTTGCTTCATCCCCAAAGTCTCTTCTCCAACAATGAAGCTCGACCGCGTTGTCAGACGAATCGACATCCACAACAAGAGTGTATGATGAATAAGTTCCACGCACTCCGGCGAAGTAGACGGGTCTTTGAAGATTTTCCAAGCACGTAAGTACGTTTGGAATAGCAGGCCTTCAGGTGGGCCAAGCAACTTGGTAAAAGCATCTTGCATGCTATTCTCAATGTGGTCCAGGTACTCTTTCTTCGCCTCCTCAAGGTTAACCATCGCATACGGAGGAATCGTCACTGATTTCTTGACACCCTTGTAATCCCATGTACGTTCCAGCTTGTCACCAGCTTGAGGAATGAATCGTTGAACCTTCACCTTGACAAATTTATTCGACAATCCCTCGGAAAGATAGATGGTTCTGGGCTCTTCAGTCGTAGCCCAGCTCTGTATCGAATCCGAAATGTTGTTGGTCCATCGCCGTGTCCATTCATAACCGGGAACTTGGCCCGGCTTGAAAAGTCGGATATCCGTTATCTTGTATCTGAGGCAAGGGAAGCGTCCCGCTCTTGAATTGGAGACTTTCTTGCATGTCAAACAGGCCCCTCCTTCCTCTTCGGGGTTGTTTTCACACTGTATCACATGGTTAGTGGATTTTGCGCACCAGCAAAAACGCCCATTACAAGTAAGACATTGTCTTATGTAAAAGAACCGGACAGTTATTACTTACACGAATTCTTTGCATTCTGCACCTGATACAGGAACCAATTTTTCGGGTTTGGGCAGTTTGTTCACGAAGATTTGGGTCCTTGAACGGACCTCTCTTTCCTCCTCTTTGGTTAGTGAGTACGATTTCAAAGTTGGCTTGCTGATCCATTAGAGACCACCCGTCCTGCACAGCATCTTCACCAAGTTGAGTATTGATTAGCATACCATATTGGGAAACGCTGTCGGGTGGGGCCAAGCTCTGGTGAGTAATAGCATTTGTATCAATAAGGTTAGGGTCGGAACTGTATCCGACCTGTGGGAGCGTCTTGGTGATAAGCTGTTGACTGGGCATCATTACTTGATTCTCCAGCTGCGGTTCATCTTTGAAAGCTTGGGCGACGTAGAAGTCTCCCGCTGAAAGATGAGGTTGATGAGTTGGCGCAGTAACACTCATCACAGGCTCCGCTAACGCCTCCTGATCAGAGATGAGAGGAAAGCTGACAAGAGGCGCAACATTCAGGTTGGGTTGCTGATAGCTGTAGTCCGGTTGTTGGCTAGAGCTCAGAACCGTGTTATCATACGGTTCAGATGATGGCATTGCCATAGACGGTTGTTTTTCTGCCATATAGGGGGCATCTGGGCCAGAAACCGCTGGTGCAGAGTTCGGTAGCTGTTGATAGCCTTTCGGGGTGATGTCAGCCAGGATATCAGGTGTACGTCGGTTGATCTGGCAAGGATAGGAGAGCCAGGTGCTTACCATCTTGATGTCTTGGGTCCCAGCCACAACATGGGCAGAAGAACAAGGTCAGATCCGCCATACGCCTTGCTAATGGTGAAGTAGAAGATGGCATTGAGTTCTGGCCACAGTCGTCCCAAACTGAAGATGCCCCATAGTGCTCATTGCGTTGACTGTAAGGTCCTGATAATGGGAGTTTTATCAGAGGCCCCTGGGACGAAGCCGGTCCTTGCTCAGGTGTCATTGGGACTGATGGTTCCAGTCTTCTTCTCTTCCTACAATGCTCTTGTATAATGAAGTGATGTAATTGAGAACCAGAGGCTATTCCATAGAATTGTGCTAGTTGATGAAGATTGTCTTGGATCTCAAATGGTATAACAGTGAAGCTGTCATTCACGGGAGGGGTGAAAGATATTGATGAAGAGCCCGGATCTTCAACTCCCGGTTGGAGGAGAGGCCTCTTAACTTTGGAAGGATAATGTGGATTCTATAGAAAAAATCAATTCACCGCACATTTGGGTCTCATGGGGAGGGGCCTAGGGCAAGATCGAGGAGAAGATGCTTGTCCGGGAGTCATGGCACGAGAACCACGACGGGGCAGCGAGAAGAGGAAACGGTGGTGATTGGCAACAGCCGCAGGGGTCATGCAAATAGAACGATGGGACGGGGGATCGATGATATAACTCCATGCAGCTTGCCGCCAACCGGGGAGAGAAACTCTTACCATAATGGCTGCAGTGAGACAGGACGGGGTGTGGAACAAACACTGCCTAGCAGTAGTAGTAAGAACAGAAAGACAAAGGTCAAGGTACCACCACGCGGAATCAAACTCGACGAAATACAGTCAATGACAAAGAAGAGCTAGCTTGCCCCGTTTGTCTCTCAGAAGCGGTGGTCAAAAATCGAGCGACGCCGGGGTGAGAAGAGGGGGAGTGTGGTGGGAGGCTAAGGTGCCACGAAAGCCATCACCGGGCACTTGACGTTGAAACCCCCGTAGTGCGCCGAGTGGAGCGCCAGCGATGGCCGAAGTCAAAACGACGGCCGAGAGAAGGATACCAGACGGTCGGGAATAGAGAATCACTGTGATGAGGGAGGCGAAGAATCCGGGGAAGCTAGGCGGAAAGGCGAATAGTAGGTCTGTTAGTATAAACCCAATCAGGTCATTGAGGCTCCTGGCCAACAGATGGAAGGTCGATGAGATATTGGTGTGCTGCTCGAAGCCGCCAACCTGAGAACTTCGAACCTGAGTACAATTAGGACAGGACGTGGAGCCTTGTCCACCCTGTTCACTACTTTAGCAATAAGGCGGGCTGAGCTGTCGTGGTACTGGCGACAGAACGTGGAGCGAGTAGCTGATGGTGCTGGTACTGGTGCTTGCACCGTTGAGCGAATTCAGGACAATATGCCTGCGGCCGCGATCGTATGGATGACGGCTGATGCGGGCTGCGCAAGTATGCGGCTGGCGGTGTGGTGGTTGTAGTGACTGGGCGTTGAGCGCTTCAAGCAACGACTTGACGGTCTGCTGGGAACGGTGATGATGAACGAGTCTGTGAGAGAGGAAAGTGGGCTCGGTGAGGGCGGCGTTGACATGGCCTCGTGCTGAGTAGTTTTTGACCGGTCTGAGGGGTACCATGGAAGTGGCAGGGGGCCTTCTGATTGTAGTGCTCAGGTAAAGGATTTTGGGATATTACCCGCCCTGCCGGTTCAGTGCGCCTGAACCTCTCGATCTACTACGTAGTAGGTAGTGAAAGATGTTATTAGAAGCAGCTCCGGTGGGGGTTAAAAAAAAATTTATAAAGAACAAAAAAGAATAAAAATAAAGGCTTCGTTCATGGCTTAGGAGCTTGGCTACGGATCAACGAGGGTAGTTTGAATCGTGCGTGGTCGTAGATCCCCAGACAATAATGCAGCTCAATCCTTTGACAATTGTCGGATCGGGTCATTGTTCCATAGCCACGGAGCCTAGTCATGACAACGGTTAATTCGTGCATTGAAATGGCCATGTGATTGACATGGGGCTGACCAATGTCGGTCATGGCTGCACAACCGCTCAGCTAGGATTGGATGTACCATTCTCAATTACTTTTTTACTCACAGGGTCTCGCAACGCCAACCCGCCCGGGTATCTCACACCAAGGAAGGAAAAAAGTACTGTACATCGTCAACTCCGCAACGTAGCAAAGGTTCTCAAAGGTACTTTAATCGCCAAGCAGTTCAGAAGAAAGATCATTTTTTATCCTACCGTCGGCGTAGGCCTGGCGTTGAGGGGCCATTCTCGAGAGTAACTGTATACAAGTTCGAGAAAAGGCAAAGATACCTCGACAGGCACTGAATGAGCAGTTAAGGTTGTAACCAAGAGGACATTCCGATTGCTAGATGTACTCGGATGCAGTGGAGTATCGTAAACGCACAAATGCCCGAGCGTTCTTTCAAGCCCTTCCAGCTGCCCTTCCAGCTGCCCCTTCGCCCATCTCAACTTGACCAAGGCTGACGAGTGATAACAGCCAACATCTCACGGAAATCTGAGACCAGTGGTGCTATCTGCCAGTATCTGGATCATTGCCAGAAGCATGCCTTCTGTCCATGTGTCAAGACGCCTGTGTGCTATCGTCACGCAAAGGCTCTGGTTGGTACAAGGAGGAGGGAGGGGCAGCAACCGGTGAGAACAGCTATTACTTTCACTCTTGGCCGAGAATTAGAACCAAAACATCGGTCCGGTCAATATCTGGTTGTGTGCGTTATCATTGCGAGCTTCTTACGACAGAACCTGGTAGCTGATGTTCGAGCCGGGCGCACTAACGAACGGCACGATGCAACTCATGGCCTTGAGCCGCCAGCAAGGCGTGGCCCAGCCACAGATTCTGCATGAATATGGTTGCATCTTTCTGGTTTTTATTGCATCAAAATGCAAACGGGATATGTGCGGCGGCATCCGCGTCTCTTGGCTTGACGATGTTGTCTCTTCTCTCGCCAAGGTGTAGTTATTTTCGATGCGAGAATGGGTTCCTGGCGATATCAGCCAACCTGTGACGTCGGATGGGATGGCAAACTATTATGCAGGTTGCAGAAATAATCACTAGGCTCTTTGGGGGATTGCAAGAGGTGTCTTGCTAATATCCTGTGATTGGAAGTTAATTAAGTGGCGCTTGCGCTTTCCCTCAAGGAAGGAAGGTCCAAGTCAAGTTGGTAAAGTCTGATGGACGTTGGAAATTTTGCTCTGCGTTAGTACTTACGGAAGGAAGGTCCGTTACCGTTCACCGGATTTCCACACTGGGAAGTAATTGAACACCCATGAGTTTCATATCCAAAGTTAGTGCCTTCTAAATCTTCACCGGATCCAGTACCTTGTCCCTACCTAAGCGCCGATAAGGAACTCTTTCGTTGATCTAGAAAAGAGCATGGATGCCACATGGAGGGACTAATATCGTTAGTCTCTATCCACCAACGGGTCTTCCCGCGTTCTAGATGGGACGAATCGAACCGTTCCTCAAATAGATAGATGGAATTTCTCCTGGTTATTTCTCTAACCACAACTCGCTCTGTCGACTCTGTGCTACCTAGACGTACTGGATGCAGGTAAGGATGGTTATACATATGAAATCGGATCCCTTGCTTTGCCTGCAGTCACAATACACCATTCGCCCAAGCCCGTATTCTCTTCAGCCATGTAAGCAGCCATCGGCCAGTTGTCGTCCCAATCACCCCTGCTCCATATAAGCCAGTATCAATGGACATTGCTCGTTATCCAGTTTTCACGGTATGGTAACGCAGCAGCAACAGAACGAGTCAGTGCAGCCACTCGGGAGCTCCGCGAGCTCTGCCCATGGACATTACAATGCTAGCTTTGCGCACTGTCCGAGCCTCCCCGCCTGGCCGGGAAAGCAAGTTATGGTCAAAACGCTATTGGATGATCCATGGGTGATAATGGTTCTCCGGTGCGCCTCTCCCGCTTCGGTGTCGGCTGGCACAGCTTGTTATCAGAAATCAAATATCGCAATGCAGTTTGCTTCAGGGCACGCCAGTCAGCGCGGATGACGTTGCCTATACGCAAGATCCCAAATGGTCGGTATTTCGGGAATGAGAAATGTGACTGCTCACCGGTTTGCCAGGAGCCCTTGTTCCCAGAAACTCGGTATTCCCCCACGCTGATACTTGAGGGGCAGATGTCGGCATTCATCTGTCCAAGCCAGGTACGGTACTTATTGCGGAAGTCGTATGCTGTTTTTGACGGAGATAGTTTTATTGATCGACCCTGGACGAGCCCTGACCGAGCGCTTAGGTGAGGTTGTCTACCTAGACATTGGTTGACCTCACTCGTGGCCTGATGCTTCACGGAGTATACCTGGTCCATCTCGCTTAATAAAGCTCCCGATTTCTTGAGCTAGGTCAGGTCATTCAGTTTTCGAACTGATTAATATGCCAACTTCCTTATGTAACACTGTCTGAGAGTCATGACCAAGACCTTGACTTGTCTCACCAGAGACTCCTCAATGTCACCCAGTTCGAACTTCCCCTGAAGCTGTCACTGCAATAGTGCCCTCCACCAAGAGAATTTGACTGCCTTGAGTCAATCCTTCGTTGCGAATTTCATCACCCAACTCTTTTGTCTGCTTGTACACAGTTTTTGCAGCTGATCTCGCATGCAAGACAGTTCTTCATATCGAATCTTGCTTATTCAAGGAGCATTTCATCAACGCTCATTTTAAATGGCAATCCTTGTTTCCGTGGGCGGTGTCTAACTTACAGAACCGCTAACGAGCTATGCGGTCCCGGCTTCTCATCAGCTTGCGCGTTCGTATACCACGACTCGAGACGCAAATAAACCACCAACTCGTTGAGCCATCACAGCGCCTGTACTCCCGCGAAGACCAAGACTAATGGCCTTAGCTTGGTGTACCTCGCTGCACTCACGGGTATTGAGCACCAAAAATTTACGGGACGTGCCACAACAACCTTGGGAATAAAAGCAGCTATCCAAGCAGATATTCTGACCGATGTTCTGATCCCATGTTTTCAGGAGGCAACGGATACCTGCCTTGATTCCTCTACAAAACATGGATGATTTGTTGATGTCTGGGGACCAAAAATATTCGTTTCCCAGGGATCTTGCCTCTCCGCAGGTGGAGCCTTAGGGTACTTGCGTCAAGCGTGGAACTTAGTTGGAAACTGGATCTTGTCGTTGAAGCCTCGAAGTTGGAGACAATTTCCATCGCGGACGACTGCTTGCCATGTTTGTTCGCTCTTTCTCACGCAGCAATAACCAGTTGTGATCAGTCACTCTCGGTTTCACAAGAACCAACAGGCTTCCTTCGATCATGTGATCAGACAGCATGACCAAAAAGAACCGCGTACTGAGCATCGAAGCCAACCACCCAAAGTGACCCAATTCGGCTGTGTCATCTATCTTTGGTGTCGTCGCACGATAACGCATATTCTTTTCCCTAAGCTTGATGCTCACTGGTGACACGTTCGGTTTTGTCCAGTAAATCTTGCTTTCGATTCGAACCGAGTCATTTCTCTTCCTGGATTGATATCGGCTGCTCTACGCTGCTGACGATTCAACAACTCCTCGCCAACTATTCAGCCTTTGGTCGCCTTGCATCCGAGACTGGAGCCCCTCACCTACAGCCGACTGTTTGTGTTGGGCAGCATCTAAGACATTGTGCAGGTACTTGATGATTTGCCGTGGAACGCTGCGCGCTGCTGACTTGGGCCGTCTTCTAGTAGCTTTCAGCGTCCAGAGTATTCATCAGCTCATGCCATGGAGTTGAGTCAGGAATCCATTCACGATGTTATCCACCCTACTGCAGCCTTCTCAGGTCCTCCATCAATCGATCAACTGGGCTCGGCAGTTCAGGATAGCCATGTTGTTGACTGGCAAAAATCATCGCTGAACCCGAAGAACCGCATTGATAGCCTCAGCCCACTGGATCGACCTCTCTGGCGCATCGATGGCTGCACTGCTTTCGGAAGCCAGTTCTATGCTGTTCCTTTGTTCATCGATTCGATGCCTCCCATCCGAATGGATGTTTTTATTCCTGAGCCCTCGAAACTCTCCTTGGAGCTTCGGAGTGCACTTGACGTTGATGTGGCATTTCATACCACGAGTGCAATGCGCATTTCGCGTCTCGGAATCACTCAACATGTGCTCCGTATCCTGCAAAACTGGACAGCTCGGCAGCAGGAGCCTCTGCAAATCTTCAGTAGCATTCCTTTTGGTTCCAGGATTGTGCTCAGGAACATGCCCGTGAACGTTGCTGATGCGGAGGTCACCATCGCTCCAACTCACTATCTTGAACGCCAGCTTCTGTCTGTGGCTTCTCTTGAGAGCGCCTGGGGAAGCGATGTTAAGTTACCGCCGACGGTCGATCTTAGTGACGTGGTATACGTCTCACAGCTACACGACAGCGTCTGCCTCGTCAGAATCGGAGGCAAGATATGGATTTTCAAGGCACTTACCAGTTACACCAAGTACCTTTATCACGAGCTAAGGCAGCTGCTCATCATCCCACCACATCCCAACATTGTTTCCCGTCCTGTGCACCTGGTTACAAAGAAATGCAGTTTTGGAAGTAAAGTGGCTGTTGTCGGATTCACTCTCGAGTACCATATCCACGGTAGCCTGCGTGATCTGATTCCTTTTCTCAAGCTTCACAACATGGTGTCCCTGGCCGACGAGACAAAATGGGCTATACAACTAGCGTCGGCATTGGTGCATCTTCGTACAACATCCAGGATCTTCTATCCGGATCTCAGGCTAGACAATATCGTTCTTTCAGCTAGTCGAGATGCTGTTATGGTTGATTTTGAACAGCGTGGAGTCTGGTGTGAGTTCGCCGCTCCTGAAGTCAATGCTTTGGAGTACGTGAGGCTTCTTGCTATCGATGAAGAAATACCCGCAGAAGTCAGCGAAAGGTATTCGAAACTCTTGACAGAGATGCTCCCACAGTGGGAGGCGATGGGTGAGAGCGAGGAGTACAAATGGCCATGCAAAGGCTATAACGTCCCATGGGCATGTCTCACACCAAAGGAGCAGGAGGCATGTGAGGTGTATATGCTTGGTCGGGTATTGTGGTGCATCTTTGAAGGGAATAGTGCTCCCCAAAGAGCCGCGGTCTGGCTTTCGTATCGATGGGAGCCTCTTGTTGAATTTCCAGGATACACGAAGACTCCTGGAGCCATGCAGCAATTGATTGATCGTTGCACACGCGGAAGGCAGAATGGCCTTAGTAGGCTGATTGTGAGGGAGAGGAACCAGCTCGTGCTCCGAGAGCTCGAGAAAACGGGCCTCTCCACCCCAGATGAGGTGCAACGGACGGCCAAGGAATGGTGGTCGAGAGAAATCGATGCATCGGAGAAGTGGCTCAGACAAAGGATTGAAGGAATGAAGAGGGGTGACTGGAAGGAGAACTACTATGATCGGCCTAGTTTGAAGGATGTTCTTGCGGAGCTTGAGGCCTTCCGCGATGAAAGGGGATTCAATTTTTGACTGGGGGCGGTAACAATCGTATAATCCGGACATGTCGCACTCTCCACACATCGGCATAGCAAACAGCAAGCGAGTTATTAAACAAGAACCAACAGAGTTTGATACACTAACTTCCAAATCACAAGTGTGGTCTACTTGATTTTTTATCACATGAATCTTGATAGGTGGAATTCGGCTGGTAAAGCTATTCATATCAACAAATGAGGTTTATTTTCGACGTGCATTGTCACCAGTCGCCCGACTCTCCCTGTCTCATCTGGTTCTCCTTGTCTTCCGACCACCCATTTGTCCCTGAACAGACCTCTTTAATCCAGATCCTGTACTTGATGTTCTCAGTCTTCCCAGCATTGCCCTGAATCTTTGTACATAGCCAGCTGGCGCTCCATAGATCTCAATCCTATCTAGAACTTCCTCGAGGTTATGTAGAAACTGGCTCGCAGCCTCGGGGATCAGATTCAGCACGTTAAGAATGAAGTCTTGATCTCGGTCGCCAATTAGCCGTAGGTAAAGGTTACGGTCGATGCGTGGTGTATGTCTTGGGCCATGGTCTGTATTGCGAGATACCACCAAGTCCAGAATGTGCACAAGGCTACGAGCTGCGGATAAGGCTTCTCTTGCCGAAATAGGGCTTTCGCGTGTATATATCTCGTGGCGCATTCGACGAACGCAGCCTAGAATATGTGAAGCTGCCCATATGACATCTCGAGGAGAACCAGGGTCTGAAGCTTGGCCCGGGGTTTCGAGATCTCGAACAACGCGGTTAATGCGCTGAGTAAGTTTGTAGAATATGTCCTTGATAGGGTCTTGTGGGCGAGATAGAGAGCGGAAATAGTGAAAGAAGTGATGGTTATCAAGAAGCATACGAGAAATGGTTTGTTCCAGGTCGTTGCGTTTGATTATCTTCTTGCCATGAGAAACCTTGTCAAAGATATCTGGCCGGAAGTCCTCTGGGTCCATGTTATAGACAGAGGAGAGTATTTCTCGAGCTTCCTGAGCGCGGAAAGCGTCAGGCTCGTTATTGTATTCTGAGTCTGGGGTGACTAGATGGCAATGAAGTCCCTCCGCCAGTACATCGAGACGAAAGTTGGAGATATTTTGGAAAACATCGCCCATTTCCTCAGCATAACCTGCTGAGTTCATTCTAAGTGGCTTGCTGAGATCAGTTTCGTATAGAGTTTGTTTAACGATCTGATCTAAAAGCCAAAGGAGGTGCTGGCAAGGCTGCCCATCGTTTCGACATGAGCAGCTGAGGTTGGAAGTGCCGTCTTGTGGCGCGCGGATCCGTACAGAGCGTGTGACAAGCTCTGTCATTTGGAACGCATATGTATCGTCTATGCGACGGCACTTTTCTAGGGCGATCTTTGGGGGCTCTTTGAAGGTATCGCGGACGACTGACTGGGTGTTTTCAGGGAGGTGGTCGACGAGATATGTGAGTTTGGTTGGGGATCGGATAGCAGAGGGTTCATCGTCATCATCGAATTCTGAACTATAGTCTCCATAGTCAGAGCCATCTGAGCTTGTATCTGAATCTGAAGATGATTCATCGTGGTGAGATTGCTCTGTTTCCCGGCCTAGGGGTTGAACCCTGGTTCGAGAGCGGGTTTCTGGGGACATGCTCTCAAGAGATAGTCGACTAAAACGAGATGAAGGAGGATACATCGGCTCAAAAGAAGATTCAATGCCGTGGTAGTGTTTATGAGAACATGAAGTGGTTATTGTATTGCTTTATATCGCATGCCGACCCAACAAGGCTGGAGCTGGCGCCGACTTATATCGAGAGACCCCAGTTGCGGCCAGTGATGGTTGGTGATAAGCCTCATGGCCGGGTACAAGGACACATGAGGGGCCCAAGGCATCATGACAAAGATAGAACAGAAACTGTAGCCTTGAATCCGGATCGAATAAGTGTAGGCCACTGTTTAAAGCTCGCAATAGGTAGAGAGCTAGAGGTTCCAGCTGTGGCTGTGAAGTCCCAGGTGGTGGTGCGTTCCATGGCAATGGGTGCAGGTAGTGAGATACCCACTAATGATCGAAGGAATGACTCCTTCGGTAGATGAATGAAGTGCAGGCAGCTGTTGTTAGTAGCTTTGTTAGTTGATGATTGATTGCTATAAGCTTAGGTATACTTGAATTCTTGACTCAAGTAGATTAAAACGTGCACGTGGAGTTGTCATTCATCGAATCAACTATATTTAAGATGAGTCAACACTTAACATTGTCAACTTGGTAAATCAATCGAAAATAATATTATTTCAACTCCACCTCAAACTAATACATGCCGCGAAATCGACGTTGGTTCACTTTATTCAAAGCCTCCCACTCAGCCACAAGCCCACTGTCTGGCGGCTAAAGAACCACTCACAGCTCTCCACGGCTGATATTGCGACCTCATCGGCGGCCCAACTGGTAAATCGGTAGTCTTGCAACTTATCCGCAGTGCAGGCCAAGCCTGATGCGACCGGGGAAACATACCGTTTGCAAAGGTCAGTCTTATGTCTGGCAAGGCGTTTTTCAAACGACAAACTTGAGAGCTGGCAGACGGCTTGTCCACGGCTGGCTGGGGATTGCAAGCTGGGTGAATGACCAATATGGCATAGTATGATTTTTGTCTAATACGAATTCCTGGGATCTTTTTTTTTTTTTGTGTGTATTTCGTCTCTGTGGCATGATGTGATGACATCGATCGATATTCTCTCATATGCTTCCCAAACAGCCTCAGATATCAGAAGATTCAAGATGCAAAAGACATAGTGCCCGAAGTAACCTGAAAGGTAAAGTGAAATCTTAGTGAGCTTTGTCATTAATGCAGAGAACCATCTTCTTGAGAGATGAATAACTGAATTGTGGGCAAACACCCATCCTCGGCCTACACTTCTAATTACTGCGAACCAACGATTCAGTCTCAAGTCAGTTAAACCTCAGCAGAGCACCCATAGATCCACAAGACCATTCGATTTTATCACTCGCGGTCATGCTTTCATTGAATCCATGTGTTTCTTGTTGGTCGTGTTTTTTTTATTACAACCAGGATCTCGAATCTCCTAGTGGACGAAATCTATGTAGCCACCTAATGTCAGCTGGCCAATGGTCGTGGAGAGACTGAAGTTTGTTTGTGTTGATTCCTTTTGGTGCGGACTATGGTAGAGCATATTAATACAATTATGAATCATGGCCTGTGTAATTACATCAGCTACAACATGGATTACTCGGTGAGCAATGCTCAGGCAGAGTTATGTTTCATCTATCAAACCAATTCACGTGTCATAGCTCTGACAAGACTGTTCACAAGGCCCGGTCCTTACACAGGGCAGCTTCAATGTTGAAGGGTACCCTAAGCCAAGACATTTTGAGAAGAACTGATCTCATTATCAAAACAAACCGACTTCAATCTAGTTTACTAGTGTTTATCCCGTTTCTTTCCCCAATTCAGATCTCAAATTTCGTAGAATCCGCGGCGTAAAAACCCCAGCGGGGAGATGGAGAGCCAAGGCCATTTGTACGTCACACATCCGTATGGTCGCGAGTCCATCAGGCAGATCCTAACTGTGAACGAGGGGGGGTTGGCTTCTCATGGCCAAGGCTTCCAGATCGAATCAAAATAAAAGGAACAAAGAGACGCGAAATGCAACAAAAGCTATCCACAGGCAACAACATCATCAAGGCCTTTCCTTCCCAGGCCATTTGAAAGAGCAGTTTGTGACTGGTCGTATCGCCACTTGCTGAATCAACCTTGAATTTCCCCAGTGCACCTAATTCCCGAAACCGTAAAGGAGAGGTGTTTGCGTGTCAAGCGAAGTCCGAACCAATAGTAAAACCACCTCAGAGCTGATGCGTATTTGGGCTCCTGTTTTAGAGCCCCTCCGAAAAGCGATAAAGATGCATCATGCACAGGTCAGTGCAGGTCGAAGTCCGTCATCGAAACGGACGACTCGGGAGGATGCGTGGCTCTTGGTGGTTGCTTTGGTTGGTGTCCTGCCTTTTCGGAGGATCGTCTTCGGATCCGGCGAAGGAGATTTGGGAGAAGACGAAGACCGGCCTGCAGACGAGGATTTTGAGTTCCTAGGCAGGCTATCCACAGACCGGTCGGATTGTCAATCGATGCCATGCTGTTGCTTGAGCTGGGCTAAAGATTCCCGGCGGGCTTCGAGGTCCTCTTTTGACTTGGCCATCTTGTCGGGCTGGTGGTATAGAACTGTGATTTCGGTCAGTATTCAATTGCCCCGGTACATACGTTCAACGCAGTAATCGAAAAATGAACCGTTGTGACGCAAGGGTGACAAGGAGGACGCACCAACGAGGTATCGGTTTTGAAAATTGAAGCCGTTGAGCTTATCGCAGGCTTGCTTGGCGTCGGCTACGTCTTCATAGACAACGAAGGCGGTACCCTTGGTGTTGTTGGCGATACCCTGTCGAACCTGGCTACAATGGCTGTCAGTATAAAATCGCAAAGCGCATATCGTCTCGGAGTGATAAGAAGGTTGTCTTCAATGACAAGTTTCGCGTGTCGAGCAACGGGGTCTGTGCATACCGAATTGGGCCAAATTTTCCGAAAAGGTCGAACAACTCTTCCGGAGTGACGTTGTAACTATGAGTCGATGTCGATTAGTCGTTGTTCGGGGGGAGGTTATCATCGCTGTTCCTATCATACCTCAAGTTCTTTACGAACAGAGCTCTAGAAATCAGTTAGCGAATGTCAGACTATGGAGGTACGTATCGCCGAAGGTCGATCGAGGTCGAGAATGCGATGTGATGAATGAGGCGCAAGACTTCAAATGATGATTTTTGGTCTGTGCCAGACGTAACAGGAGCAGCGACTTACCGATTGACTTCTGGGGCTAATTTACCGCCGCGACTACTCATCTCTTGGATGATGGTTTGATGGTGATGATACAGGTTCTGTAGGAACGGAGAGGGCGCGGTGGTTTAATGGGACGAGAGAAAGGGATTTGAGCGGAGCGGAGAATGAACGGGAGGACGGGCGACGGAAGGCGAGATCTATGCACGTGACCTACCAATCGGGCCACAGCTCGGGCGGAGCGGCTTTTGACTAATCAGTGGCGTTTGGGGTGAGCAACCGCGTCACTTGATGCTAAAGAACTCTAAAGGTGAGGAGAGATATGATAGTGGGGAAGACAGATGGTTTATCTCTGTTGCTTCAAACACCTAGTTGTTATGTTTCTCTTCTCACATTTGTACATCTGTCTGTCCAGGCAACTTGCTCCGGCTTTCGTCACGCGACCTAACCAGATATCAGTATCAAGTCACCGCATCTATCCATATTCAGGTCTGGGTGATGAGTGACCTGTCGCTACTTGAGGCTTACCGAGACAACGTGTGGCCAAGCGGCCAAGGCAGATAAGGCCAGGTACCGTGCAAGTGCACCGCGACGTGGAGTTGCGTACCCGCTGATAGAGAATTGGGCGGCACTTCTAAGCCGAGGTGCAGGTAAAGGGCCCTGCAATGACTGGCTGCTAGCGCCTTTGCGTGCTCAGGTATCATTGCAGCTGGAACAACCTGGTTACCTGGACACGTGGAGGACTTGTTTTCAGGGATCATTGATCAGTCAACAATCAACGTCAGTCCATAAGTCCAGGTTAGCTCTTGGTTCAAAAACCATTACAACGTGCTCGCAAGCCGAATAAAAAGCTTGTGTAAATGTATGCTTTAACTAATTGAGCTCAGAAGGGCAACTTTGTTCGGCTCGTCAGTATTTAATCCCTAAGTCGTACTGATTTTGTCAACCATCAAGAAAATATTCATCTTCTAAATCTCGGTTGCTCAAACACTAATGACTATTATCGTGGGGCCGATTTATGATGCTCCACTAGTACTCTGCGATAATGTGGTTCACTTCCTCGCCGTTCGTCACCACTGACTGATAGGGCGTATGATGTCAAAGGACTCATGGTGATAAAAGACGAATGAGAATGCAAAAGTTCGAAAGCAACAACAACCCTTAGTCTGCCTGGGACTGTGCTATACGGAAGAGAATAGACAACTTGCTATGGAGACTGGTTTACCTCGTTCATTCCCATGAGGTGCCTGGAACTGGCTCAGTTGATTTTATCACTAATTTGACACAGTTCAACCTCGCTTACTTCATCTCATCAACTTGATTTCACTTCACTTCACTTCACTTCACTTTGCATCCGCTCACGACAATTCAGTATCAGTGTTCGTCTCATAGAATAAGCTATTAGAACAAAATTGTTTAAATGCATTATTCGCGTTCTCAGCCTTTAATATTCCCGGAAATCCGCTCCGATCAAAGCAAGACGCATATTCGCAGCGGACGAGCTGCTCCAACACATCCCTAAGCCTCACCAAAGACTTGATCGACATGAGTGGCTCCACCACGCCCCGTTTCGGCTACGATGTCCTCTCCGTATTCGATGTTCCTTCAAATGCCCGAGATTTCCTCGCCAACGTCATCGACTCGCATCGAGCACCAGAAGAGACCGAAGAGCTTCTCCAAGAGAGCCTGCTAGCAGGCGCTGAAGATTGGCATTATTTGATCGAATGTGCTGAGTCCATGCGAGGAGATCGCCCAGAAGATAAAAACAGCTTACAAGCGCAAGACGTTCTCGCATACGTCTGGTGCACATTGAGCGGGCAGGATCCTCCACCCGGCGAGGAGCCATGGGAAATAACCGACAGGCTTATTGCTCGGGCTAAACAGCTCGAGGTTGACCCCGAAATACGACCACCACATATCACCGAGCAAATCGAAAATCACCGACAACAGTGGCTTGGATCAAAGGCTTTTCCAAAGACAAAGACCTGTCTCACAACATCCCCTTATTGGTCTGACCAGCCTCATGAGAGGCGTCCAGAAGAGAGTAACAACCTTGCGAAATGGAAAGATCGAGCATGCCTCCCTCTGGCTTCCTCGCAAGCACGTATCTCTACAATATCATATTCACAAACACCCGACCATGAGACTTATCAAACGCTGAGTATTGATAAGCTTGCTGGTGGGCAGTGTTCCCTGCGAGAAGTCGCTCTGTGCGACAAGACCCTGATTGTCAAGCCTCAAAGTTCAATTTCACCATACTTTGTAGCCACTTCAGCATCGGATGAGGCTGGCCAAGCCATTGCACTGGCGCGAAAGCGACCACCGCGGGGAACTGTTCCTTCAATTCCCTTCGCGCCTCTCACATCACAGGAGTTTGGTCTTATCCAAGAGAAGTTTGCTCACGAACCATTCTGGCTACTGATTGTGGTGACGTTCCTGATCCGAACCAAGGGTACACAAGCAATCCCTACATTTTATGAGGTTAAAGAACGATTTCCGACCCCAACACATATTGCAAGCGAAGAAAACACCGAATCGCTCGTCGAGATGATGCGCCATCTCGGCCTTGCGGAGCACCGTGTAGGTTTGATGAAGAAGTATGCTCGGGGTTTCTTGGATCAGCCTCCAGTCGCTGGCATTTATCACAAGGTGAAGAAGTATGACCACAGGGATATCGACCCATTGAGTCTCTATCAACATAAAGGAAGTAACGCACTGTTGGGGGACAAAGACTCATATGGGCAAGGTTTAGAGGCCTGGGAGATTGGACACCTTACGCAAGGCAAGTATGCTCTAGACAGCTGGCGCATCTTCTGTCGGGATGAGCTACTGGGGCGAGTGACCGGCTGGAACGGTGAGGACAGAGATCCCAAACTTCAGCCTGAATGGATGAGGGTTCGTCCAGATGATAAAGAATTAAGGGCATATTTGAGGTGGATGTGGATGAAGGAGGGCTGGGAATGGAACCCGGACACAGGTGAGCGTACAGTGTTGCGCGAGGAATTGCGAAATGCTGTTAATGAAGGGAGAGTTGTGTATGATGAGAAGGGTGGGTTGAAGATTCACTATCTGGCCTGTTCAGCAAGACCTCTGATGCCAGGAGATGAGGGGTTGATGGCTGAGAGCTGAAGGAAAGTTATTGTTAAATTATCAACCTTGTCCCGCTGGTTTGGTTACTCGTATGAGTACCTACATAGTTGTTGAGCAAACACTAACGTAAATGTTTAATAGATTCGAAGTCAAAGAGTTCATCTAACTACCACAGATTATAGGTATTTTAGTTGTCGAGTCTGTTTTGTCTTCCGTGGTACCATATCGCAATGCGCCACTGAGGTAGCATCGATTGGGGATGTTTCCATTCTTGGACCATTTAGCTCCCGGCTCTAACCAAAGTGGTGATGGGGAGTGGCTGGCTTGCTAAGGCAAGGTACTGTCTAGCTGCCCTTCCTGTCCTGTACGAGGGGAGGTCCGAGAGCACCTGCAGAGTTAGGTAGTCGGTACCTTTGATTTCCCCTCTGTTCGGCAGTAGCTTCAAGTCATGCATGGCCTCAGTTGAAGCACAAATAGAATGGAAGGGAAGGGAGCTTAAAAGTGGGACGACAATGGGCTCCATCACGGGATCTCTAAAGGACACCGTTGTACAATCAGACCCGACCCTAATCTAAGCCAATCCGATACTACATACTGCTTTTTTTCTCTATCCGACTCGTCTCGTCTGAGCTGAGGTCATCGTCTGCAATTGATTCACAAAGGACAGCTCGCCTCGTCTCGTTCCTGTTGTCTTGCCTCTCCTTGCCCTATTTCTCACTCTTTTTACTTTACTTACCTAAACTTTGTTTGTCGAGCTTCTCAAACAACCCCCCCGTTTGCAGTTTATTTGCTATTGTCTCTGGTCGAATCAAACGCCCTCGATCCAATTCCACCAGGCTTCACCAGCTACCCAAAGTCTCCTTCTCTTCCGCTTCACGACGATCACCGACTTCCACTCCTGGAAAGCATCGCCCTGTTTCGTCTCGCCCGTCAGCAGGTCTGCACGTGAAACAAGCTTCCATCCGAAACAACCTCTACATAAAGCAATGTCCCAGCGATTCAACTCAGGTTATGGCCTCGGTGGCCCCGCGCCTTACGGCGGCTCCCAGGCTGCTGATCCCCAGCAGGGTGAGGGCTTTCTCGAGCAGATTCGTCCCTATACTAGCAAGATTGAGGATGCGCTCGACACCATTAGCGAGCCTATCAAGCCGTGAGTCGAGCGACGTCCTTTATAAATGCTTTTTGGAGCTCTGAGAGCTGACCGTTTGTCCTCTTTGACAGCTATCTTCCTGCCATTGGCCGTTTCCTAATCGTCGTCACCTTCTTCGAAGATGCCCTTCGCATTGTCACCCAATGGTCCGATCAGCTGCTTTACCTGAAGGACTACCGTCACAGTAAGATGCGCATCGCGTCTCTGATTCCAGGTGATACCGTTGGCAGTACTGACCCATGATAGTCCCTTCCGGTATCACTCATCTCTTCCTGCTCGTCAACATCCTCGCCATGTTTTCTTGCTCTACTCTTGTCATCATCCGAAAGCATTCCGACTACGCCGTCGCCGGTCTTATGGGCGTTGTTGTCACACAGGCTTTAGGTTATGGTCTCATCTTCGATCTCAACTTCTTCCTCCGAAACCTTTCTGTTATTGGTGGCCTTGTCATGGTCCTGTCTGACTCTTGGGTTCGCAAGACACAGGTCTTTGCTGGCCTTCCCCAGATCGATGAGAAGGACCGCAAGATGTACTTCCAGCTTGCTGGTCGCGTCCTGCTCATCTTCCTCTTCATTGGATTTGTCTTCAGCGGAGAGTGGTCTCTCTGGCGTGTCATTGTCTCCTCACTCGGAGGAATTTCCTGCGTCATGGTGGTTGTTGGCTTCAAAGCCAAGTACAGCGCCACTCTTCTCGTTGTCATCCTGAGCATTTTTAACCTTTTGGTCAACAACTTCTGGACGGTGAGTAACTTGCGGCGTGTGCCGACTGTATCCAAAATGCTAACAAATCGCATAGCTCCACGAGCACCACCCCCACAAGGACTTTGCCAAGTACGACTTCTTCCAGATTCTATCTATCGTCGGTGGTCTCCTGCTCCTTGTCAACAGCGGCCCGGGCCAGTTCAGCATCGACGAGAAGAAGAAGGTCTACTAGATTAGGGACCAGAACCAGGACAGCAAGCTACGTCCAGTACAGGATGGGCGCCAAGGTGTCCGGCATTGACAGGGCATTTCCTATTTACTATATTGAGAAGGAAATTGACCAGAAAAAGGTGCGATCGGCTGTATGATGGCCGAGCGCATGACGTGGTGACAGGGGAGTGGCACCAGTTTTGGTACGATATATGGAGATTATAAATCTACCTTACAGCATATCAGATGAAATGAATACATGGATGATCTTTACGTTGGCTGATGTTGATATCGCAGATAGGTAGGAATGGCTGGCGTCTAGACTTGTTTTGCTTGACCGGCTGCTGTGGATTTGAGACAACACTAGGGAACAATTATCCCAGGTGATTTGCTAAACAGTGGGCTTTTATTTGTATCTGTTTGTATAACCATCAACATTGAATGGAAACGAAATCAATGCCTGTTTGAACAAATATTAAACTACTTGTGATCGCGGGTATAGTGTCAAAACGGGCGAACCAAGTTTTAAACTGAAAGAAATGAAAGGCAAAACGACCATGGCATAGTTTCGTTTTTCTCATTGTATTATGCTTTTATCTCCTGTCACAGTCCCCAAGCTGCCAGCTTCTTTGCAACCCAGAGTAGCTCACTCGCCGACATATCCAATCACCTATTCACACCCCTTCACCAGACAACTAAAACAACATCACATATCATGACAGGGCAAAAAAGACATACAACAGCGGGGATTCGCCGGTCGTCACTGGCCCCACTACTAATCCGCCCCTTATCAGTTTATCTATGGGAGAGCAGACATATAATCAGTACTCAAACAGGCCCGATGATTGTCACCGTTCATCATAAACAAATCTTGAACATACCACCACCACATACCACCATACCTATTAGAGAACTCGGGATCCCGAGGGTTTGTGGCCACTACTGCATGATAGACTGAGTGCCTGAGTCACGTCTGGTAGTAAGGGGTTGAAAGCTGTCTTTCTATCACATCTCCATACCTGGACCACCAAAAGTCGTGATAACCTCAACAAACTATCAAGTTGGCAATGCTTTGCCTCACGAACCATTAAAACTGGGCACCATTATAGCCTGTCGGGTCTATACATGTCATTGGGGTATCTACAACTGCCACATGTAGTCAAGTCCTGGCGTCATCTCCATGAATATATTTTAGCATTTCTTGAAATTCGACAAGCCCATCTCACAGAATGCTTCAACCCTTTCTGACTTGGTGTAATTTGTCTCACTGTTTACCCAATCCAAGGAATCTTGCGCCGGCCAGTCCTCTTCGTCATGTCTACCATAATCTCGCCCCCTTCCCTGATCACGTAGCATAGCAACATGTTTCATTCGGGATTTAAAATGAATCAATTCAAATTCAATTCAAGCCATTACTTTTAGCCAAGTCGCCTCTTCCTCATTAATAACTTGTTCATCATGTAGCACACCATACTACCTATTTGACAATGTGGTATTTGTAGTCCAGATCCACAACTCGGGATCCATGAAATGGTCAAGCTTTCTATAGGACAAGACCCTTGGTCTGCTTCAGCTTCTTAACGTTGATGTTCCTCAACATGGGAACCCAGATGAAGAATAAGGAAGCGATACCAACACCGGCAGCAAGCATTCTGACCTGCGCAAAGCCATAAGATTCCTGAATAGCAAGTCGTGCAGGGCTGTTGACCGGGTAAGCCAGCTGGTTGACAATGTTTCCAGCAATGAGTGGTGCATTGGCTAGCTCGGACTCTGGAAGGTTCTTCATAAGTTGAGGGATGAAGGTGTTCGTCCAGATGGCACCGGAGATAGCTCCTCCAACCGCACCACCAACTCCTCCGGCGACATATAACGTAGCGAGCGCAGCAGCGACATATTGATGGGCAACGGCAGCAAGGACAGCAAGTTGCATAACCAAGATGAAGACAGCACCACCGATGGAGATAAAGATCTCGCACATAATGATGTATCCGACATACTGGTTAGGAGCGCGGAAGTGGATCATAAGACCAAGAGCAAAGATGTAGATGGGTACGGCGAAGTAAAAGGTCCATTTGTAGAAGCCAGTCTTTCGGATGAGGAAGCCGACGATGAAGAGAAGAACACCTGAGACGACCTGGAAAGTAGAGTTGACGTAGCCAGCTTCAGCAGGACCGAGGTTGACAACGACTTGCAAGAATGAGGTAAAGAAGTAGTTCCAAGTGTAGTAAGAGATCTGGTAGGTAAGATCAATCATGCAAGCGGCCACGACAGACCTATCGAGGAGGAAGCGGCCCTGCAAAAAAGGAACAGGGGCGAGCCAATACTCCCAGACACCAAAGAAGACGAGAGTACAGAAACCAACGACGATCATAGCGATGATGTAGCCGGTGGACCAGCCGTCAGGGGCGTGTGCAGCTAGGTTGAAGGGGAGGAGAAAGACGACAAGACCACCGCCGAAGAGGAAGATACCGATAACTGTGATTGTCAGCATGAGTCGTTACAAGAAGTTGCTACGAATTACCGACCGTCAAACTCGTTGAATACCCACCAGATGCTACCAAAGAAGCCGCGGTTTCTATGAGTCTTGGTGACCGTACCCTTCTTGAAAGCCTTGTGAAGGTTGACCTTCAAGACAAGAAACAGAGGAATAGTGACACAGGGCAGAACAATAGCGATCCAGCCGAAACCCCACCGCCAGTTCTTGACATCAAGAACAAAAGCAGCGGCAGCCTTGGAACCGGCAAAAGCAGTAATCATGTAGGGTGAAGAAGTGAAGGCAAAAGCCAAACCTCGGTTCCTAAGATTAGATGCATCGGCAGCGAGGACGCCAACAGCATAGATCATGCCTCCCCATCCGACAGAGTAGAAGACTTGTGCAGCACAGAAGGTCGCGAGGTTCTGAGATACAGCCATGAGGATAAGACCAAGAGTTGCAAAGCCGCTCATGAGCAAGAATCCCTCAGCGCGTCCCCAGACGTCGAGAGCCTTGGCCATGGGGATATAGCAGGCTGCAGTCATGGCGTCTGATACGATGGGAATGGTGGTCATGAGTGAATGAGACTGCCACTCACTGGTCACATAAGGGACCAGGACGAGGTAGAAAGAACCACGGAATCCACTTATAAGGAAGAGTGTCCAGATGCTATTGAAGGCTGGTTAGACAAAATCCCAAGAGTCGGTTTCAGGAGTACAACTTACAGACACAGAAGAGCAGCCAGAGATCCCTTACCCCAAGTCAGGGTAATGGCCTGAATCTCCTTGACTCCGGTCTGGACATCTTCACTAGGCACATCGGAATCGTTACTCTTGTCATCAGGAGGAAGAGCACCGGCAGTGGCCTCCTTGTCGTGGCCTGGGCCAGTCGCGGTGATGACCTCAGGAGTCTCCTCGATCTCCTTCTCGTGGGGAGCCAGAGTATGTGCGACGGCAGTATTGTCCTCGCGAGCGAGGCCCTCACGGATCTTTGTTAGGGCTGACATTGTTGCTGTTGAGCTCAACACTAATTGATAGTGAAGTGATATTACGATCGAAGCCGCAACACACTGGAACTGTGATGTGAAGAGTGAGGATAAGAGGGGGAGCTATTGCATTCTTTATGTAGCCCAATGTAACACTGACATGGGCATATGCAAAGGACAAGAGTTGGGCGATTATCAGTCGTCTATTTCCATGTGTTGGTTCTGCACCGGAACTCTCTCTCCACGCGGAACACTTCCCCTGCAACAGTCCATTGTACCTTGCCTCGGAGACGAGCGAGGCTTTAGGCCAAGGAGCTATCAAAACATCGGTCTCTGGGCTGAGCTGATGCTCTCAGTTGGTCTTTTCCCCAATTGGAAGGGGTCCGCAGCTGGTCAACAGACGGGATCAGATTACAAGTGGCAGACGAGTGGGGGAACTGACCCGAGATCGGAACATGGATCATGTGAAAATTTTTATCTAATCTGATTGATGGATAAGATCCAATCATCAAGAGCTTCATCCTTTCAAGGGGGCAAAGGTAGTGTTGTGTTAGTGGCATGGCATGGCAGTCTTGGAAATAACTCGACTGAACAAGAACCAACAGCACCACAACGCTAAAATACTAAATGGACCAATAATCTAATGCTAGACCTAAAAATGACGGGAAACCGAATAATCTACGATGCCGAAAAAGTTACCTATGGACCCTGGTCGCATCAAGTGGCTTGGCATAAGCCTGGGATCGTCTGAGCCCACTGCAACTAGTAAAGGACGCATGGAAAATCCCTACGCTTTGTGGATACCTATCGAGTCGGGAATACAATAATCAACGTACGCTTAAGGCTCGTCATGCTATTATGTGCCTCGGATGAACTTTATAATCATGTTGCTATCTTCAGACAAGAGGATGTTGTTTCCAAGGAACGGCAAGCTACCTCGCCAGCACCTAATAGGGGGTCTGTGAGCAACCTTGCAGGAATACCATCCCGTGCATATTATACTGTATGACCAGGCCCAATAACAAGAGGTGAATCCCCCCCACGGAATTGAAGCTGACTAGTATATTTCGGTCTTGAATTTCTTCATTCAAGCGGTTAATCCCGAATGACTGATACTAGTAAATAGACGCTCGCTCTCGGTTCACCGGTTTACCAGGGACCTATGGTGGCAAGCCATAGTTCAACCGAGCGAGAATCCAAGACTTTTTAGATCAATCCCTTGTAACATTTCTTCCATTCCATGAAGCGGAGTTTGCCGAATGCTCCCTTTTAGATGGGCCGCGTGGCCAACACCAAGAACGATGCGCGGTATAGCCCACATGTTCCATAATCATCTTCACCTCCGGCATTAGATGGAGTTGTTGCCACCACCTGATGCATGAGGCCAAAGAAGCTCTAGAAGATAGGTGGATTAGAGCCAAAACAACACCCTTTCTGTTCTTCCAAGCCTTTTTTGTGTCGGTCTAATTCCTCAAGTGAGGAGTGAAAAAGAATGTCACCAACATTTATCAAAACACCAGGCTGTTGTTATTTTGAAATTGTTGTCACAATGCATAGACATAAACAAGATATTTAACCAGAAAACGCTCAAACAGTTATTGGAGATAATGTCTAAAGCTATTACAACACCATCGACTACGCAGCACATGCTTGTTGTGATGACCACTCATCCCTTGTAACTCGATATTCCACCTCACCCTCCTCGATTCCTGGAGGAGGATTGTCGTACTTGTTGTGGAATGTTCGAACATGCTTAAGTCCAATTTTTGCCATGATAGCTCGGGACCCTTGGTTCACGGCCATGGTTTCACCAAAGACCTCTTCCACCCCGAGGTCTTCGAGACCATGCTTGACCAGCGCTTGAGAACCCTCTTTGGCGAACCCCTGACCCCAAAACTTGGGAAGGATTCTTAGGCCGAACTCGACTCGCTTCTTATTCACCTGAGGCGGATCGTCGTTGCTTTGACTGGGCGCCAGCACCCACCAGCCCACAAAATCGTCCCCAGCAAATCCAGCCCAGCATCCAAGGCCAGACCCAAATGATGCTGTCTCGAGGAGCAGCTTGTGCACAATCGTCGACTCATCGGCCGTGAGTGGCTTGCCATATCCGATGTACTTCATAACTTCCGGGTTTGAGTCGAGCTGATAGATATAGTCTCCGTGCTCGTGCCCGAGAGGCCGTAGTTCGAGACGATTGGTGCGAAGGGTTGCTTGGTTCATTGTGTTGGTCGCGATATTGGTGGCGCTTTTAGGCAAGTTGATATGAGATGGCACGAGTGATTCTCTTCTTCAAAACGTTGCATAGAACGGGGGATGCTCTAGATATCTACAAACAGGACATTTTCTCAAACATCATCGTGCCTCGTCCCCTCTTATATATGTAACACCAAGAGATTCAAGAGCAGGGCTGTGATCCTGCTAAGATGCAGCCTTCTGAAACTTGACAAGATCAGCATCTTGGCAAGTATTGGTTCTGTGCAGAGAGGAGGTTCTTGGACGCTCTCATCTGTGTCAAGTGGCAGAGCTCAGCACGCACAGCACTATCTAGAGTGTCAGATCAACTGCCGTAGACAGCAAGCGTGAGTTATGCTCTGGCGGGTGAGCCGCCAAGATCTTGTGAAATCCAATGGATTTGATGAGTGGGCGATTTAGGCATAGTATTAACCTTCCCACTTTTCCTATACTTAAATGCAACTCTAATCGGTCACCAATCATGCACGCTCGTTTCTTGATTCTAAATCAGGTATCAAACCCGATGAAGCAATTCATGTGAAGGATCTACTACCCAAGATCGGCCCACTGAAGAGTTCTTTTTCACAGGGTTGTAAATTTTTTAGTATTACTGTTGCACCAAAAATTGAGTGATTTGAATTTTACTGTCTTGTCTCAGTGGT
The DNA here is from genome assembly GCA_002234235.1 of Fusarium hostae. NCBI lineage: Eukaryota > Fungi > Ascomycota > Sordariomycetes > Hypocreales > Nectriaceae > Fusarium > Fusarium hostae. The sequence continues at coordinate 3,359 of NJCR01002528.1, read as the reverse complement.
ATTTCTGAAATGCACTGCCTTATCTTAAAAGAGAGGTAATTATTAAGTAACTTATCTATTTTTAGAAATATAGCTCCTTTAGTTAAAATACTCTGCTAATTTAGCTTCTATAGTTTAATATACCTCCCTTAAAGTAAAAGGATTTTAATACTTTAAAGCTATTATTAAAATAAGCATTTTACTTCTTTAAGAAGGGTTTTATAACTTTAAATTGCATTTTATATCTTTAGTGCCTTATTTATTATTTAAATTAATTTAATATCTTTTAATTCCTTTTTATTATATTTATTTTTTTAATTATATATTATTTAATTATAATTTATTAAATAAAGAATTTATATTATAATTATAAATTAAAATAATATTATATAATATTAATAATATTAATAATTTATAATAAACTTAATATATAATAATATAACTTATTATTAAATAAGTTATTTATAAAATAAATTACTTTTTATTTTAAGATTTTCTGTTTCTTTTTTTCTCTTTAAGTATTATTAATATTTATTAATATATAGGCTTTTATTTTATTAAGTAATTTCTTATTATTAAGCTTTTTTTCTATATTTATATTACTTTATTAATATTTATATAATACTATTTACTTATATATATATATATTTAATTTTAAGGTTTTATTATTATTATTAATATATTATATTTTTTTTACAGCTTAAATACCTATTATATTATAATATTAACTAAATTTCAGTTTAAGTCCTCTTTTTAATTCTTTTTCTATTTATTAAACTTATAGTATTTTACTTCATACTATTTATAAAATATAGCAGGCTATTATTAAGGCTATTGCCACTAAAGTATATATTGCTTTTTATTTTTATATTTTATATTACTAATATTAATAATACTTCTATTAAGTAAGTTTCTTTATATCTCTCTTGCTTAAATAGCGCTTTTATCAGTAAAAGTAATAATATTTACTAAATATATATAGATAATACTTACTATAAGTAATATCTTATTAATAACTTCTATAAAAATATATTTATATCTTTAAATTTAGGCTTTAAGTTGCATTTTATTAATTAATATTATTAATTCTCTAGCTACTTTATTTATTGCCTTTTTCTTTCTTAATTATTATAAGACTTACTTTATTTCTAAGGATAAGAGCTTACTTAAGGATTTAATAAAGACTTTATGCTATATTTTTAACTTTTAACTCTTATTAATAACGTTAGCAAAAGAAGGATAAGTGCTATACTGCAATGAAGGTTATATTATATAGTATTTACTTTAAAGACTTCTTTATTATAAATAATCTTTATTTTACTTAAATAAGGTGTATTTTATTATTTTAAAGTTTATTTATAGAGCACTTAATGTTATATTTTTTTACTTTTAAGTATTTATTTAAATTAAAAAAAATTTTAAAGTATATTACTTATCTTTATATTTAAATATAACCTTATATTTAATAAGTTTATAAATATATAGATATATTTTCTTTTTAAAATAGTATTATATTTATTATATTAATTACTTCTTTTTTAATAATAATAAGTTATTTTCTTAAATAATAATGCATTTTTTAAAATAATAACTTATTTTCTATAATAAATCTTTATTTATTAAATTTATAGCTCTTTTAGGATTTCTTTAATTAATTTCTTAATAATATATTTATTGCATTACTTATTAATATAGTATTTAATATTTATTAGCTTAAATTGCTTATAGCTCTCTTTTTACCTCTTGCTTTATAGTGCCTTTATAAGTCTATTTGCTATAAGCTCTATATTTCTTTTATAAGTAAAAAATATTATTTTCTTTTAAATATATTTATATAGCTAATAATTATATATATTTATATATTTTAATTTAGTTTTTAGCTTTTATAAAGAATTCTTAAGTAGTTTAATAGTTTATTAATTATTATATAAGAATTATAAATTAATATTTAGCAGCTTAATATATAGCCCTTTAAGCAGTCTTTACTGAAATAGCCTCTCTTTTGCTGCTTATAATAATATAAATAACTCTACTCTATTATTAAAGTTATTACTATATCTTGCTTATTTATATAGTATTTAATTAAACTTCTAAAAAGCTTAATTATAAATCTCTATAAGCTTTTTTAATTAATGGAATTATCTATAAAAGATGTATTGCTATAAACCTTAAGTTTATTATTATTATTAAACTATAAACTATAGAAATGCATTATATATAATTAATTAAAGACTTAATTTACTGCTTATATATATTCCTTACTTAAATTATTTATAAATAATATTAATTTAAATATAGTAAATACTATATTTAGTCTTATAATAATGTATATATATAGAAGGGATTTAATTGCCTTTTTATACTAACTTACTATATATCTATTTACTGTTTCTTTATTTAATATAAGTTCTTTTTTATTCTTAAAGATATATTTATTATTTTTATACTATTTAATTTATATATCTTCTCTAGATATATAATTTAAGTAATTTAAATATATTTTATACTTTAATTTTTAATAATCTTTATTTTAAGGAATTATTATAGCTTATTTTTATTAATTAATTTATACTTTATTTATAAGACTTATATAAATTAAAATGCAATTTCTTTATTTTTTTTAAATATAAAGACTATATTATCTATATAAAAAAATATTAAAATGCTATATTTTTAATAATAATATAATTTATTTAAAATTAATTTCTATCTTAAGCCTTTTAATGTATTTTTAAGCTCTATTTATTATATAAATAATATAATTTATAGTCTATATAATGCCTTATTTAAAAGCAGAACTTAACTCTTCTTTCTGCTCTTTTAAAATTTAAATAGTAGCTTTATAAAAATATTACTTTATAGTTTTATATTTATAAATATATTTATTATATTATATTATAAAAGCTTAAAATTATATTTTACTATAATTATTAATAAAGTTTAAAATAATTTTCTAATTAAGGTTATAATATAAGTCTTATTTATATTTAATCTTTATTATTAATTTCCTTAAATAATATGCCTTACTTTATATTTTTAGAAGTATTTATATTTATTAAACTTATAAATAAAGATCTATATATAGTTTAATATTTATAAGTTATTAATTTATAAATTATACCTTATAATCTCTATTTAAAATTTTATTTATTTATAACTCTATAAATAATCTCTTTATATTTAATTAAACTCTTTTTTAAATTAATATTTATTTAAACTTCTATAAAAGTTTAAAGCTTAAGGTAAATTCCTTTTATAGAATTTTTCTTTATTTAAAATAAAGTTTATTTAAATTATTTATATTTTATATTTACGCTTAAGCCTTTTATAAAGGTATTAGCTTTTTATTGCTTTTAAGATTAACTTTTCTTTATATTTTA
>NJCR01002527.1:9346-20756 GCA_002234235.1 Fusarium hostae | reverse complement strand
GCATGCTTATCGTGTACGTTAAAAAAAGTGAAACATAAAAGTCACAAGGATCTCAAAGGGGGCTGCGGGGTGGAGAAGACCAAACCCAATAGTCAACTTGAGCCAATAACAATCCGGTTAGGATCCCTTGTTGTGATAAAAAGTTGACAGTGGGGTAGGAACTTTGCAGTGTTTTACGGATGGTTTTGTTTCTGCGCCAGTGTCTTGATTGAATTTGGCAAGTCAGCCAGCCACAATCGCCATTCTACAGAGAAGGCGAGGCGAGACACCAACACGACCGAGACATGGAGGAGGTGATAGTGGAAGGTTCGCACCCAGCGCACCTTATTTGCCTGCCTTCAGAGAAAGCGACGTCATTAATGGTACGATGAGGTGAGTAGCTAAGCGTTGAAGGACGAATAGAGACTCCAGGCACTAACGAAAGTCAGGAATTGGGCAACCTTTGGTAGACATGGCTGTTGCAGGAAATATTGAAGGGAAGTCTAGAGTACGTTTTCTGCCTTAGGCAGGCACTGGACATGGGCCCTTGGCGAAAAAGCCAGAAGAGGCCTTTCTGCTGCTTGATGTAGTTAACCGAATTAGGCTCGTGGAGCCTTACGATGTTGTTGTCTGTGAACATTTTGCAAGGCACATAACATTACCAAATGTCCGCAAATTCCCATTTCTTCCTTCATCGTAGCTTCACGCGTTTTCCAACAACAGTGAATTTCTTTTGGGTTCGTGTTCACGCACCGTATTCGACGCCCAACTTCATCAATTAAATGAGTGCCCTGTCCTATCTCTGAATTTTTTGCGCAGACCTGGACTGTCGATCCCCACCCTCACCAATTGGGGCGTCTACAATGGCATATGATCTACGCCGCTCTGAATTCTAGCGACGATCTGCATGGCCCTTGGACTGTAACCCGCACCCGGAAGCTTACTATTGTCGTCTGGTTCAATTAGCTACGAAATTATTTATTGGGAATAATTCTACTTGAGTCATTAACAAATCCCAAAATCCATCCCCCATCTGTCTATTGGAAAAGCACAATGCTCCGCTCCCTTGGCGTTTCATTCGTCGTCCAGCGGTCCCGTGGAAGTTATACAAATCGATTGCATTCAAGTCCATTCCAAAAAGGAGTCTTACATCGCAGCAAATTAAACCATTTAGTCTACGATCTCTGCACTTGAAGAAGACTGAATCGCAATTATAACCTTCTTTTTACAAGCGACTTGCATCCCGAGCTCAAAAATGTCTTCAGCCCGATACGACAGATATCAGGCGAATAACCAGCTGCCCTTGCGCTTGCTGTCTGGGCATACGTGTCAAATCTTGATGACCTGGCCACACTTCGAACCACCATTTCTCGCATCGGTCACAGACATGCTAATTTGAGAGTTATCCTGAAGTAGTATCCCATTGTCGGCAAGGGACTTCTGGCAACAACTAAAAGCGTGTTGGGCAATTGAGATAGGTTTAAAATCATCATTAATTTAATATGAGCAAGCCGTATTGGATACAAACGCCCTCTGTAACGACACTCATTTCCTTCTTTGTACTGCCCGTACTACATCATGAGCATGAATAGCCAGCTCACAATTCAACTATGCAAACTTATTTATTCTCGCAAAGATAGTATAAACTGAGCCCAAACCTAGTTTGGCCGTACTGCTGAACTCATGTTTACTCCCTCCTAAATCCCACGCCGGCAAATGGTGCATAGACGTAAGACCCATATCTCAAAAATTTATTATCTAATTTCCCAGTCTTTCAATAGCTTTATGATTATTGGAGCCAAGGTTCTTTCACCGGCTTTTCTCATCCCAAAAGCACTGAATTAGCGCGGTTATCTATTCAATTCCTTCAATTTAATACGTTAAAGATTTTATAAAGCAAGTTTCCTTGCTGGAAGGGGAATTATTCCCGTATGGATTCATAAAATTGGCTGTCGACTATTCAAGAGGGAGCAGGTAGTAGAATCTCCCTTCTCCAGCATTACATATATTCTCTGCCTTAGGCCATAGACAAGGGGTGATATGTCATGGATATGGGAACTAGAGACTAAAATAGAGCCCCGCATTCTGTGGCTATGATAGTAATCCCTGAGATGTAAGTATAACCTCCAACTCTTTTATCTTCGCCGGTTTTGTCTCGGATGCCAGACCGGTTATGGCCAGCACTAGTGACGGTTTAATGTCGTTGTAGCGTTGAAATGCCCGTATTTGCCGTGTTGCCTCCAGTCCATCCATTACTGGCATGGAAATATCCATCAGAATGCATGCATACCGCCCTGGATCTGCTTTGTAGGATATGGCGGCTTCCTCGCCATTGCTTGCGGTTTGATACGATTGCTTCAACATTTTCATGAAGCATATAAGAATCTTGAGGTTAATGGGATTGTCATCCACTAACAAAAACTGTCACGTGGGAAAATACTCCTGCGTTGAGACCAGGGTTCCTGCTGGGCTCTCTGGGGCAATAGGGCTCGGTGTCGGTGGCTGGTTGTATGATATAACAGTCAATGTGGTTGGCATTGGCACCAGTAGACCAGCTTGCGATCCAACCTAGAGGCGTAATACTCTAGATAGAGAACGCTCGATTTTGTAAGGGCTCAAACTATTATCGATTAGTCCAAAAAGCTTCATGCCGTGTGACAGGGGTATACCCACGGTTGTGAAACAAATTCATGCAACCTCGGTTGATCAGTAGTGAGCCTTGACTCGTGTTGATGGACAATCAGCGCGTTGGCACAGACCACAAGGACAGGCATCTCTTGCCATAGAGCCGCCGAGCCTGATGGGTTGCTCATGCAGTATCTATGAGGATGATGACATCAGGTGCTAACTGTGTAGCATCGGACTCTACGCTCAGTTTCATGCCAAGATAATCACAACATAAACTTTCCATCAGAGCGTCTGCGGTTAACGCCTTATGAACCGGGTCGGCCCCAAGTCTTTCGGTAGAGCTTACCACTTGAGCGCGCAAACCGTAACATGTAGTCTGTCCCTTGTCAGGTCTGTTCGCTGATAACTCACTGACAACAAGACTTGTTTCCGACATCATTGGCAATGATACGGTAACCTTAGTACCGACATCAAGCTGACTGGTAATGGAAATACTGCCACCAAGCTGGAATATAATTCTCTGGACGACGCTCAATCCCAACCCGGTACCGGTTGATAAGTGGTCCTCTTGCGAGAATGGTTTGAAAATGTTATTTCGGTGAAATTCCTCGCTGATCCCACTTCCCGTATCTTCAATGATCAGGGTAATCCATATGGTCTCTGCCTTCACGTTTTTCGCAACGACTCTGGTGGATTGAGACTTTGATGACACCTCGTGCTGTATACTTAAGCGAGTTCCCGAATAAATTCAGGACAATACGGCGGATTGCTCCTGGGACTGTGCGAAACTGCCACGCGCATGACGGGTCGTAAAGCAGGAAAACCGAAACATCTCGACTTTGTAGTTGAAGTTGTCTGTCATTAGATCCGGTGGGGTTGAGTTCTTCAGTGGCCTGCATAAAGTCCATTCGGCGGATAGCTTTGATATCGGCGTGTTTTTGAGTCTTAGAATGTCCCAGAAGCTGCGCAATCGATAGATGCTGATAGTTGTGACCAGTGTAGATGCTCTCCATTACATCTTCCACAAGAAGATGCCGGTGGACAGCTCGTGTGGGCGGGCCAGATCCTGTCGAAGGATTGGCCTCTAATTTCCGTTGATTGCTCTGTAATTTTGTTGATTCCGCAATATTGTTTACCTTGGAATAGTCTAGTAGATGTTCCGTTGTTTTCGAGAGGGTGCGACAGCATGTCTCGATCATATGTGCTATGTTTTGCTGTGAAATACCCAAACCTGAGTCATTCAACAGCTCGAGGCCGAGGGTAATGCCGTGAAGAGGGGTTCGAAGCTCGTGAAAAACCGACCCCAGAACGTCAGATTAAGCTTTATCGGTAGCTGTTGTCTCCAATCGAAAGGCTTCCGCTGCCGCAAGAATCCGACAGCCCGGAGAAAGAGCAGTTCATGGTGTTTGTCGAACTCGTACTTCGAAGTATTTGAATATATAAAGCCGCCAATAGACGAGGTACCTTTTCGTGGATCCCAAATAGGTACGAACCCAAGACTGCGAGCATTGGGGAAGGCTTTGAGCAGAACTTCAATTTCTTGTTGTTTCAATTCTGCCAATTCGCACTTTATTCTCAGCCCAGGTTCTGGTATCGATGCGTTTGCGTTTGCTAAAGCATCCACCGAGGTCGTAAAGGTGGAAACAGCTTTGTGGTCTGTAAAAGTAGTATGGACTTCATTGGGAACCACAATTTTGTGGAAACTCAGGTCGAAGAGGCAGCCTTTCGGGTATCGTTGGATCAGGCTAGAAAGGAGAGGTTGTGATAAGCCACCGCCGTTTGAAAAGGTCGAGACAGAGTCAACGCCATGACGGGATGCGGAACCAAGCAATTGACATGGAAGCCATAGCCGTCGAGCCGAACTAGAAAATGCAACCCCGCTGTCATCCGAGTTTGATCCGGGTGGTGATGGTTGCTTAGGCATGATTTCATCAGCTGCTTGATCTTCGAGGGATCGCATACCATGAAAACCGCGAGAATCCCCAGAGGAAAGCACAGCCATCGATCCCAAGGGCTTCTCTGACAGTTGTCGCAGCCCCCAAAAATGGATTGTGACAGTTTGTAAACTTCCCATGCCGGTCTTCATTGACATTCATTCTAGATGTGTGGTTGAAGTCAGACTCAAAGGATGGTTCAGAAGACCCTCTAAGTCCAGAATCCGTCTCTATTTTGTCTGGAACAGCGGCTTGCGAGCAATCGGAGCTCATAGTCACGCAGGAGTCAGCATAGTCTGTAGATGAGAGAAAACTCCCATCTATGAAAGTCTGAAGACCAAGGTTCATTCGCATGTTACGCTTCTGAACATTCTTAAGACGGCTGTTTTCTAAATGACCCATAATTATTTTTGACAGGCCACGCAAAATATTGGAATGCGTCTCATCACAATTGGCGCCTGGCACAGAGTTGGTGACACATAGAACACCGATATTAATGCCCCGAGGAGATCGGATAGGAACAGCAGCATAAAATCTGCCGAAGTTGCCAGGACTACAATAAGGACGCGAGTGAAATCGCGAGTCTGTGGCCAGATCTTGGACAAGGATAACCGGTAGCTCTGCAGAAACAGCTTCCTCGATTGGCTCTTCAACGTCTGGCGAGATCTCGCATTCCTTAGAACGCAGAGTATAATCACAGACCCCATCAGCGCGAGGAATGCATGTTCCACAGAGCCGAAGTGCCTCGTCACCGCTGTTCCGGCATGAGTTGGGTACCAACGATGTCGTGGGCGTGGCCTCAGCTACGATGTATTGTTGTGTCGTGTCAAATAGAGAGATGAGTGAAACGTTCAGACTTGGTCTGGCAACTCGGCAGTTGAGCAAGGCTGGTGAGGATAGCATCGGAGGAGGTTGTGAGGTCGACATTAGTGACTTGGTGAAGGGGGGGACACGAACTGCGCAAAAAGTCATCGTACCTGCCAAGATTCGGTTAGTAGGGCTGGAGATCTTCCTAGCCTAAGCAAAGTGGGTTTACAGTGCTTTGTTTATTGGGCCTACTTGGCGATCTCATTCAGAGATATGGCTGGATTTGGTGACTTGAGACGTGTCGGTCGCATTGACATATGTCATTATTGGACCTCTGGGGTCAGAGCGCCAAAGACAGAAAAAGTGACAACCAGAGAGTGCGACAAGGGATCTTGGATCCCAGGGAATTGTCGAAATGGAATCCGCGCTACCAAAGGTGCGTTCACACTGGACAATTGTGCTTCTTCTGGTCATTGGGGCGAAACTGCCAGGCGTTGTTGAGGAGCAAATTTACCAGTTTACACTGAAAGTAGGGGGGCTGGATCCACTCTGCTCTTAGCCAGTTAAATTAGCAGGTTAGGAAGTCCTGTAACGGCTATGCTGAGGATTTAATCCAGGATTGGCCTATTTAAGGTCTTGATGCTGTCAGCTCTTGTAATTGAGGGGCTTCTCAGAGCTAGACCAAGTGAAGTCGACTGTAAGAGACCCGCAACCTCCGGAAGACAAGAGCAAAAAAGGGCATGCATCCGAAACGCCACGATTCTCCCGCACGGAAGTCAAAATACTTCAGCCATGATGCTTGCGCCTAATCTCATGAATAAAACAATGATTCAAACATATCGTTGAAGCTTTAAAATATTTGAGCTACCAGTAAGCCAGTGAACATTTTTGTCGTTTATGAGGCACTGTGGCAGAGGAGCTCTCCACTCCAAATTCTTCCCCCTGTCATCCGCTAAGCCAGGGTCATAGGACCTTTGGACCCTTGAACCCTTGAACCCTTGAGCCCTGCACCGGCAGGTGGCGAATCAACGGGTAGTATTCATGTGAACCTCAAAAAAGCACCATCCGAGTCTGAATGAGTATTTCGAGACACGCCACTGGAATGGGAGTCAAAATATAATTCTCTACGTGGCGAATATGAACCGCCTCTAGCTTGCCGTTTGGCGAATAACAGGCCACACACGTTACAGAGTGTGCGAGAGCCAAAGGGGGCTTTTCGCCATTTTGGTGTCCGCCTCGTGTGGCAAACTAAACAGCAAGGATTAGAGGGTGGCAATGTGGATGGTGGCTGCATTTATGCGTTAGAAAAAAGGAAAATCGCCGGGCAAAGAGGCATCCCACCTGATGCTGATTGCGTTTCTGACGAGAGATAGGTACTTCACAGGAAACTCTTTGGCTAACCTTAGAGCGTGGCATAGCTGGTCTGTCCGCAGAGGTAGAGGATACTACTAAGCAGGTGCATGGCTTTGGCGAAGACTGGAACCTATCAGCATTGGGATATTCAACCTTGGTAGATAAGGCCATTGGTATAGCCGGTGTTTGAAACAAGGCAACTTCATGGAGTGGTTGGCCAGTGTGCAACATTTCTTCGACGCTTTGAACCTGTGATAGATATCTATAGTGGTAGCATGATAACTTGCACCGACGAAATGGACAAGAATGCAGAGCAGAGCCGTCACGGAGAGTGTGTGGCGCCGGACGTGTCTGTGTTGCTTGTAACCTACGAGCTTAAAAGGAACAGCAAGTGGTTGCCGCTGAGGTCCCAGGCGGACGTTACCAGGCGACCTCGTGGCAATGATGATGAGTGGATGGCGCATTGACAGCAAGAAGAGCATGCGACTATGAGCCATTGCGAAGAAAGCGAAATTGAAAATCATATCACACGTAAAAAAACACAACTTTCGTTAATCCAATTCGGGCGTCAAGTACCCGGAGCTTTTGCTCCTTAACCTGCCTGATAAGTAGGCCCCTAATGCGGCGCTTATAAAAAGGAAGCCGAACGTAATTGGTCCGCTCTTCCACGAGAGAAATTCCCAATGAACGGAGGGTCTTGCACTATGATCAATGTACCCTGACGACCAAACCATAATCGGCCGACGCATGATGGCATGACCTTGTATCAGCCTATGGTAGTGTAAGGTATGGATGGGTTAATTATCAGCCCCTAGGGTTGTATTACTCCTGGCGCTTTACTGAACGATCGAAGGATGGAGCTGGAACGATCCGGACGATAGCGGAGAGTAGACTCCGTTTTAAGCTAGGCAATCCCACGTGGCGGTCTCGAGCGGTCTCGAGCGGCCACTACGGACCCAAGCAATCACCGTATCAGGATCCCCTGCAAGGACGAAAGCGAGCACGAGATCGTGAAGCGAATAGCAGAAACAAAGCTGGCTCGAGGAGCCTGTGTGCTGCGAGACGATCTCTACTTCACCAAGGTAGACAACGTCAACGGCACCACGGTGCTAGACGAGATGGATGAAGTCCGAACAGGAGTAAATGAAGTCTTTGTCCAAGAGAACGATACCTAGATTGCATAGATAGCGTGGCTCAGCAGGAAAGACATCCCCCAAGCGTATGGGACAATGGCCGTTTACCCCAAGAGGCGCTTGGAAGCCAGGTGGAGGAGCCCGGAACTACTAAGATGTTGGAACATAGGGACCGCCTGAGATAGTATTATAATTGCTAGCCGATCACAGACCACAAAGCCTACCAGTGCGACAAACCACCGTCTGCGGCAGGTATGCCCAAGAGGGTCATCATCACAACGCATGCATAGAGATGATCCAGAAATGCATGCCGTAATGGGGCTCACATAAACTTTGTGGGGATGGGCAAATCTCCGGCAGTTTTCCGCCAAAAAATAGAATTTTACAAGTATTCCAGCTAAATATAAAGAAACAAGGCGCATATTACATAGATGGCTCAATGACGACAAGGAAATCGAGAATCCCTCCTGTGGCCACACTAGTACATACAGAGTATGAGAAATTCCAAAGCTCGTCGACTCTGCATTAAGGTAGAAAAAGGCTTTTGATTTCGCTCGTTAACTTACATTCGTGGCGCAAACTTGAAATAAACTTGAGAGCAACAAAGAACAGCGAGGCTTATTTTAAGGAGATATTAACCATTGGCACTAGGGATGCTGGGAAACGATCTGATAATAAATGCCGACAGTTGTCATCCCAAATTGCCCATTGACAGCCGTCAAACGAATAGAGAGAAGCCCAAGAATCATAGGCTGGAGTCAAAAACGACGGTCCCAGTGTTTTTAAAGGGTGTCGTGTGGAACGATGTGCTTTTCTCCAGGCGGGCTTGATTTATGGAGCTCCAGTAACGTTTGCAAGAACTGTCCGTGTTGGAGGATAGGCGGCTAATGCTATAGAATACCAGTTCATACCGAGTCCCGTATAGTCCATCCTGTGGTTAAACTTGGCTTTCTCTTGAGTGGAAGTAAACAGCGCTTGAGATCGTCGAGCACCCTAGCCTGTATTGCACGAGCGCAAGACTTTGCATATCCCTCCAACTGCAGCAATATAGGATCATTATCCCTGTCGCCTTAACGCAACCTCCATAAATGTGAGCTCATCCACGTCCTGGTTAATGCGGTCATATCTCCTTGCACCCCACTCCATCTGTTCAATTCGGGTGTTTTAAGAATAGTCTTGCACGTACTAAATGCAAGTCGCATCACATGTCAGGTGAGACCATTTTCAGAAAGAGAGAAAAGAAGCTGTTTTGTTGACTTCAACTGCAACATAACGGGCAGCTCTCAGGCAGCACAATGTAGTGCTCATGAGGACCATTCGGACATGAACGTTTTGGGCTCCCGTCGATGGACATTTTGCAAAAATGTGTTCCAGGGTCCATGCAAGATGAGTAAATGTAGTAATATTGGGCAAAATTACACATTGTGGCGAAAGGTGAGCCTAGTGCAATACTACAATCCATACGTTAGGGTGGACTTTTTAATTCAGACGCTATTTAACTTACCAGACCTCTGTGCGCAAGTGTAAGTACGGGTTCAAAGTAAATCATTCTAAGCATCAAGAATAGACCGAGTGAGCGATGAGAGGCCCAGGCTCAAATATTGATGATAGAACAAGCTATTGCTGTAGCATAATGCGTTTGTCGAACTAAAATGATATAATATGTCGGGGAGCAGTTCAGATGTAGTGCACTCCCTCTAGACGAAGTGGTGGCGTTTTGTAACCGGGCACTGTGGTAATCATGCAGAGTGAAGACAGGGAGGCCGGCTTACGAGTTAGAATAGTAAACCCTGCCGGCGCTCGATTGACAATAAGCTGAAAAGAGAGGGATAGCTCTTTCCAGTTACAGGCCGTAGCTAGTAGACAAGGAAGAATTAGTGAAGCTGCTGAAGCGATTGCCGTCCTAGCCCTTACCCGGGATCTTGAATTGAAATACGGCAAGACGGTGTGGGCAACCAAGCTCACCGTTAATGGACAAAAGGTTATCAACCTCTCTTGCGGATGAGCAGCTCTTGTCCAGAGTCGCTGCATGATGAGCTCATCTTTACAGGAAAATTACCTCTTCAGTGCAGGATGATTCATGCATGCTAGTCCAAGATAGGCAAGCGTCGCGACAGACCGGATTTACTTGCATAGGTCGCCTGGGGTTAGTATTTCGACTCCACGATTAACAAAAGAGGGCTTCATCGCTAGCTTATTAATAGAGACCATTATTGATACCTGATGAGTCAAGTTAGGAAGACATACTCGTACCCCAAAAGGTATCCCCAAATCAGTCCAGTCAAACACCAGTAAGCAACCTTGTATTCCCAGTATATTATACCTAGAAGTGCAAAGTAGTATAGAATAAAAATGAAGCGGAGAATAGAATAGTTTATTAAATAAAATAAAATAAGATGTAAATGAAAGAATGAATAAAGAGGCCGTATGCTAAATACTCGTATTACTATGTTAAACTTACCGCTATTGGTAAACGCTTTATTATCAAAGGTCCTCTATTTTTTTTCTTTTGCCTTTGTATACTGTCCCTGCCACCTTCCTGGCAGCTATGCAGCTTTCAGCTATAAACGCCATATTCCTGCCCCTGCTGTTGCGCTATAAGAGCTTTGGCATCAACCCGACACATGAGGATCTCAGTAATACTGTTGGCAGTCCTGAAGAGAATAAAAAGAGCTGTTATGCATTTGTTTCCTACCATGTGAGGGAAGTCTCTTAATGTGGTAAACATAAGGGCTTTAATAGACAGCTGCCTCTAAACGCCGTTTTTGTGGCACTGTCCTGAGAAATAAGGAGAAAACCGAAAATGAAATCAAAGATGTACAAGGTCAGGTAAAAAGTTCCTAACAGATGTAATTTCTCCTCTTCCTTTTTCTCCATATTTACCCTAATGACTTATAAGCCTCTTATAATACATCGACTAATCGATCATCGTGATGTCCAGTTACAATACTTTACCCAAGGATATTGCCGTCAGGTCTTATTATTGTAAAGAGAAGCTTGTTCTCCTCGACGTACTTGCTCGAATGGATGGCGCAGTGGCTATTTCGCGTTATGCAAGATTTAGATATAGCGACGAGCTTCATTTGCGATGTAGTCCTGAATCAAATGGCAATCGCAACCTGTGTGTTATAATAACATCATTTGAGCTAATGTATCTGGTATCTCAGGTCAGACACGCAGGTAGAAAAGGTCGTAGTTGGCTCGTTCTAGATCTTCCTCGTTGGTCCTAAGTTTCTTTGTATTTTCCTGTTGTTTGGCATGGAATTTATTAGAGGCGATTTTACTCCTCTGCTTGACTTAACGGCTGTATTCTTTTAGGTCTTTTCCTCCATTGGAAGGAGCGGTGCGAATGGGCTCAGCAGTGGATTAGACATGGCTACAAGCCTTTGATTTCCCACCATTGTCTTCTAACTTAATTTGTTTCCTTGTAGGGCCGTGCCTTGTAAATTTGTTAGGGTCAGACTACTTAAGAGTTATTAGCAGAAACGCATTATGTTTCCTATTTTTAATTAATTACTATCTATTATTTTGGCCATATATTTCCCTACTTAAAATATATTAACGTAGTTGATAAGC
>NJCR01002512.1:14608-26550 GCA_002234235.1 Fusarium hostae | reverse complement strand
CCGTGAGACCTGATGGAAGTCAGCTTTCCGTAGCTGGAGGTGATCATGTGTCAGCCCCTGTTCCATAACGCGGCCCCGTCAAACACCAACAACGTTTTTGATGTATCTTAAAGACTTGAGCTTCTTCCTCGCGTCGCGTCATTGAGTCCATTCAGCTACTTATGAGACCCCGGAACCAGATATATGGGATACCCTATAAAAATGCCTGATTGAGATGATTGAGATGGTGAGATTATGAACTTGGCTGATCATCCCGCAAGTCAAGTCGCTTTCTGCTAATGCAGGGTTGTTGGTACTTGTAGAGAGTTGACACCAGCCCCAACCTGAACCGGAACATTTGTTGCTCGCTTAGCACACGCTAAGGTGAAAATATGTGAGATGTGGAGGTGGTAGACAGAGGGATCGCGATACGAAGGTAAGCGCTTAAACACCTTCGGATATTGGCAACGTTATCATCTGACTGTTGCAAATGAGCTACAACAGCTTCTCGGTTCATATTACCTATATGAGCTAGTCCGAGCCGTTTTACTGACGGATTTGTCTTCATTACAAAAGTCTAACGCCTCAACATCCCAGTTTACTTGTGAAAGTTATGGAGATGTTGAGCCTGAGAAGCTGCTGAAACTTCCAGATTCTGATGTCTGCCGCCGGCTAATGACCTGCACTAATTGTCCAGGCCCCCTGCATGAACCTGCAGTACTCCAGATTGTCATGAACTTCATTTAGGAAGGTTTTGGGAGCTTTCCGCCGCTAAATATTCTGGCGTGTCAACCCAAGGTCCCTCACATGGCATGATAACATCGCCTACTGATAGGTCTGATGCGCACTGAAGTGACTGCACAGCAGAAATACGCTGTGATTGGCACGATCAGATTGACTCTGACAAATGATGACGAGGGTCGATTGGGCACTTTCTGGACCACTTATGGTTGTGTACGTTCCATTATATAAAGCCAACGTAGCTGAGGACTAGATGACGGAGGCTATATCAGACGATATAGCCCTAGCTATGACTTATTAGCTCGCGTTTTATACTAACCTTGTTATCTCTTGGCGAACAGAAGAAAGGAGTCCTAACATCGCGAAGTAAGTCATCCACGCTGATGGCTTCATAACCACATCGTAGAGGCAGCGGTTAGACCAAAGTAGCTGGCCACGCCTATATTATGCTGAGTAAGGGAAGCCACAGAATTTCCCTAGAGCAGTAAAATAAACTAAACCATCACAATCTTTCATCGCAATTGACAATCAATCTTCAAGAAAACATTAAGTTTAGTGAGCTGGCACTAAGGTAGAGTGAATCCAAGCTAAATAAATTTCTTCGTCTTGTGAAAAGCTAAAACATAGTGCCATATGGCGTTACTACTCCATACTAAACTCAATATCTTAACTTGTGGGGTCAGCGCCGTTGATACCTCTCTTCTGTATTTAGTCCATGAGATCCAGACAGTGGCATGTCTCATTGTATATCTAGTGGGAATCAATCCCTAATTCCATCCTCTTATTCCAGCTGCTGTATGCTTCAGTCTTGCATCTTTGAGCTACTTGTCAAACATCTATTTAAACCATGATCTCGGTCTTTCCTGTGCAACTGTCTATTCACTCAAGTACCGTCACAAAAGACATTCTATCAACTTGTTTGCCATCTCTAGGGGCTTCTTCTTGCTTAGCTCTCAGTCCCAGCTTGATTTCCTGTTTCCCCTAGTCCAGCTTCCTTTTCCCATTCCTATCCCAGGGCTTTAGAAGAAAACACCACTAAAGCTAACTTGCCCCATTAAGGATGACCACAGGGTTAGATTTCTGACACTCCCTCTCCATTGGGGAGCGAACGTCTGTCTGGGATGAGACAGAACGCAAATCCATGGTCAAACTCCGCAATAAAACAGAGGCGGAGAACAAAATGATCGAGAAAGATTTCCAGCTCTCAGCCACTGAAGTTCGGTTGAAGCTCAGTGATCTCGCAGAGCAGGGAAGTAAACTGAACGAATCTCGATCCCGATTCACTAGGGTACTCGGCAAATTCGAGGCTGAGCTGGCATACAACAATGAAGACTTGGGGGACAAGAATAACCGACTCCAGCGCATTGAGAAAGACTACCGCCCCGCACGTGTCAATAGAGCAAAAACGTTGCAAGATATTCGGATCAAGTGGCGCCGATTCTTCAGACCAACAGGAGGGGAAAACCCTGATGCTACAGACCATCTCGGACCCGAGTCACTAAGAATTGTTATGCCTGAATCGTTACCAGGCCTATCTTCAGCTCATAATGGGCCGATCCTGCGAACAGAACCTACTAATGGCACTGCAGCAGTAGCTGACAGACCCGATGAAGTGACAAGACCAAAGCATGACGAAAGCTTCGAGATAGGGCGGCGCACTGGAGCGTTTAGGTTAACTGCTAACGATTGAGACTGAAAATGGTTATCTCATAGAGCTTTCCCTTTCTATTACCTTCCTTCGCATGCGATACGAGCATTGATCGCTGGATCTCTAAGTTCGTATTAGGCCTTGCAGTATAATATTATTTAGATACATGTGGGAGCAATTTTGTCCTTTGTTCTCTTTCTTTCTGGCCATCTCTACGGATCAAGATCCTAGCCGTCCCACACTATGATCTTCATAGGCAGTCTCGTTCTTTTGGGTATCAATGTGATGTACGCTAACATGAATTCTGCTTTCTACAGACATATCATGCTCATAAAAGTCTAACGGCTTCGTGTACCAGGCAACTTCTGAAGCCACGGATATATCGGGTCTTGATGTCTGCTAAGGCTTTCGGTTTCGCGGTTGCACTAACCTATAATCGTAAATTGAATACTCGGGGTTCATATCCTTCCCCACTAGACGTGCTTTTCTATCGACCTCTCATCTCTGACATGATGACGTCCTCTACTGGCAAAGTCCATGTCCACATTAAATCTCAACCGCGTGCAAATGATCGCTCCAGTGACGACAATCTGCTGGATTTCCGAGTTAAAGCCTCTCGAGGCGGCGAAATGGATGACTGGAGAGGGAGTCAAACTGGCCAAGCCGAGTTTATTCTGGCGATATGTTCACACCCCATCTGTGCCGCCACTGACGCCGTTTGTTCATCAAAACCTTAAATAAGCCCGCTTCTATTCCGTAAAACTTTCCCGATTAGGATGCCCTGGGTCATACCCAACCAATTATCTAGCCACTGGGGTGGAGTGTTTGTCTCTACTGCCACGTGAAGGATTAGCGAGCGATGGGTTTGCGGGTCCATCGGAAATGCCGACCAATCCTCAACTTTTTGTTCCTATCTAACCGCTATTGGGCGATCATCAAAGTCTGTTTTGGTTTGCATTACAAAGCAAGAAACATAATTAGACCACATTTGCGGCAGCGATTGTGCCCTCGATTAGGCCTGCATCGACTTCCTAATGCAGCTGGATCTCGAAGCAGAAGCATTAATGGTGAATTGTTCAATGGAGGAGATGCTGGTCGGTCAGTCATTCAGGATCATTTATAACATGACACCGCCGGCGGCTTGGCGTTGCAGTTTGTGAGCGAATTAAACTGGGTACTCAGAGTGAGAGGCGTTACAGTTTAGTACTTCACACAATGGACCAACGAGTACAAGCATTTCACTCAACGCTCAACAGCAATTCGGGAAGCGGCCTCCGTGGCTCTATGTGCCTGACTCTTTCTCGCGCCCATCAATAAACTTTGCCACCCTTAGCAGCGGGTATTATATGCTAGATGTCAGTGTGGCATGTCAATTGTTTGGTGGCAACAACGTTTACGGTGGGTTATCATGCCACTTTTGCAACCAGATTTAAGAGACCTAAAGCATTTCCTAACGTAAATTTATGTATAGAGTCTTTCCTAAGATCATGAACCTTAGCATCGAAAGGTACAATACGCAGTGCCCTACCCACAATCTCACTGCTTCCTCCAAGTACAAGAAGCTAAGAGTTGGAGAATGCAGCATATCTATACCGTTATGGCGCAGGTAAGTAATAAAATTTCTATCATATAAACATACCGGGAGGGAGGGAGCTTATTGTCTTGAATCATGTGCACTCATCACGACGTCTCAACTGGCAGATGATATGAGCTGTGATATGAGGCTTACCGTCTTCATCTTAGTACGATCAATTTTCAAGAGGGGTTGCCCCTGTGTGTCTCGGTCCCTGATGTAAAGCTAATAACAGATTGCCATCTCGGAAGTGTCACTAGCCATTGCCGCTTATCTACAGCCGCAATGCCGTCAGTACGCTGCAACGGCCACAGACTGCACCCCATTTCGCTCGACAGTCTCGGCCTCGCGCCTAAGCCCTTTGCCGAGTCCAAACCCCGATGGTATGGAGGGTGTTATGCTCGTCATCGGCTTAGTACCGTGAGCTGCCTATATTGGAAACGGAATAGGCAGAGCAAACAAACGTTCAAAAGAGAAACTACCAAACAGCAAGCCTCTGGCTTCGCAAAAACCACCACCTATGGCTACGTGAGTTTATTGAGTTTATTGATGACCAGATGCTTTTGTGTTCACAACAACATCTTCGTCCCTTTCCAAGCTTTCAATATAGCGGCACAAACTCCTCACCACTATCCCTCCAGGGGTAGATCAGACGACAGCATTCCGTAACCTGTGGCCATGACTCTCCACTTAGTACCCCTCGTGGTAGATGTGGACCTAGTCACCGTCGTCTTTTCATGGCTCTTTATTTGCTAGGTAAGTGGCTGGATGAGTAGCTGGAAGACTAGTTCAGCTGCCCCCGTGTTCCACCGACCTGTCCCTTGCGCCATTATCTGCGATAGCCGAGTTGATGCAGGACACCTAATGTAGCGGGTCAAGTCTAGCCCACTGATGCAATACCAACCTCTTCCGTGGGGAGTTGTCATATGGTGTAAACTGTCCTCCCTGGCACGGAAGCAGGGAATTGGAGTATAAAACATGAACACGGCCTCGATGTTCCACTATATACCAACCTTCGCTTTGCTTTGAAGCTTATTCATTCCTCTTTCACGTCCGTATGTTGGCAATGTGGCCTTCTTTCCCAATCTTTCATGAGTGACAGCATCAGCAAAATTGTCATCTGGCTTGCAGCACTTGTAAAACCATATGATGGCCTATAAAACACACGACGAGCCCTCTCCGAATTATGGGTCTCTATACTCAACTGGACTCCAAGCGCCGAAGAATCAAAATGGTTTCGACTCCGTCAACCATGGGGACCATTTTAGTGCATCTGGAGTCACAAATGGATACATATCGACAGGTATGCTCATTCTCGCACTTCTTGAGGGCATCCTATTGCCTTAAAACGCCTAGTGAGAAATTGTTTGACATTGAAAGGCTTAGGTCCCTCATTCTTGATAGACTCAGCACAAACTCCCAGACTTGCAGTCGATTCTACATCGTACACCTAGTTCAACCCATCAGTCCCGGCAGTATTTTATCCTCAACATGACCAACAACTGACCACCTACGGCCAACCTCCGTTGCAGCATCTACAACAGCCTATGTACTACCCGCTGCAGAACCAACATCATTCAACACCGCCTCATGCTTTTAATTCTATGTACTTTCAAGGTGATCCATGCTATGGGCGCTTAATAAAGCCCCAAGCCACTATAGTGAGCCCTGAAGCAGGACCTCAACACCCAGTGGCCCAGCACAAGCATCATGTGTGCCGGGAAACCGTAGTCGATATTCTGCCCATAGATGTTACTCCACCGCATTTGAAGTCCCTATCGCCAGAGCTATCTCCTATGAAGCAGGGTCGCCATCCACACGACGGCGGACGACTGAAGAGCCCCAGAAATTCCACGCCCGATATCAACCCTAGCATGACACATGGGCCCATGCCCGCTGCAACCCACTTGGCCTTCCTCCGTGACGGTAACGGCGTTCCTTGGATCACTTTCCAACATCCTAGAGAAAGGGGCCAGAAGCAACACACGATTTGCTGTGACATCAAGTCAGTCAACAGCGACGAGCTTTCCCCACAGTTTAAACAGGAGAACTGCATCTACCCTCGGGCATGCTGCCCCAAGAGCCAATACAAAGGTAACCGATGGGTGTACGAGACAAATTGCAACCGCGTGGGTTGGGCCCTGGCCAAACTCAATCCTGACCTGCAGGGCAGACGAGGTCTTATCCAGCAAGCAGTTAATAGCTGGCACAATAGCAATGTAAATCCCAAGCTTCGAAGTCGAAAAGCGCGGCGCATAGCCAAGGAGACTGAAGTTCAGCCATGTCTAACGCCTTCACCTTGATAGGTAAGGTCGGAGGGCGTGGTATAACGGGTTGTAACTGAAGACCGTAGCTAATCTTTCGTTGATGGTGTAACGGCAAGGAGTTTTTGCTCGCAAGGCAGTTATATCCATACTTATCTGGTCTCATTTACATCCAACGTCAATTATCGAGGGAATACACCTTGCCATTACGAGAGTATCACAGTATTGGGATCCCATGACGTCTACATGTGGACTAACTTGCCCAGTTGGATTCGATTTGAGAAAAGTACATGATAGTAGGCACACAATATCCATCTGCTGAAATGGTCAGTCTACGAGACTTTGGCCGTAATACCACACTTTGCGTTCTCGGTTGACAGGCCCAGATGGACATGCAGCGCATTTCTGGTGTACATTCTTGGTAAGGGCTGATTCGGCCCTGGGAAGTCCAGCGGTGCCTAGCTCTACAGGTTCAGCGAACCGTTTGACTTCGTCTTCTGTCGTCACATGGATATGACCTGGTTGTTTCCTGGCCGTCTTAAGGTCAGGGAGGGCCAAACTGAGCGTGAGATAGTCAGGGTTGGCAAAGTCCAGGTAGATTCTCTTTATACCATGGCCATAAGATTTCAAGGGACCATTTTCGCAGACGTCGCAAACCAGCCATGACTTGGAACACGCCAATAACAGAGCTGGTATTTCCAAATTCAACACTACAAAGAACAGTCTACCTCAACAAATTAGCAGCATATTCGCTTGAACGTAATCATCTCCACATACCGTTATAGCTTGGGACCTCGTCGAAATAACAAGTGACCAACTATGACCCTGCACCACGACGCCCGGTAAGAATTCGAGCTTATTTGTAGCCACTGAGCCAGTCCTAGATATTAAAAACTCCCACTGAGCGGCGTGCCAAACCCCCATCTGCTGCTCCCCTTTTGCCGTGTTACCACCGTAACGCTTGGTTTCGATGCTAAACGCGAGTGGGTACTGTTGCAGCAGTTTGTCGGACGTCCAATTGAAGCAGGGCGCCATAACTTCAGATGGACCATGGAAGGTAGGATCACGTTCTGGCATGAAACGTAGGACGTAGTCAACCCGGCTTGCTGTGTCGGGGAATCTATGATATGCTGAGTCGACGTTTGTCGTCGTGCTGCAGGGTTCCAAGGTCAGTGGTGAGTGAAGTATGCATGAAGTCCCAACTTAAACATACCAAGATACGAAGTCAAGAAGTTTTTGATTTGTACAGCTGTACATATCGCGAGCAAACAGTTCGAGCAGAGGAGTATGCACCAAGTTGTTCCACGCCGACTCGTCGCTAAGCAGCTGGGAGCATTCGCAAGACCGATCAGCGATGCGCAAAGCACGACGAAGGACTTCCCTAGCTGACGCCCAATCGAGCGATTCGTCGAGGCCCTTGATGCTATGGGTATCTTCAAAGAACATAAAGCCGCGCAGTCGATCAAGTGGCGCGGCGTTCTTGAGATGCTGATCTAGAGCTGGCTTCATGCTTTGCGGAATAATGCTGAAGCATCTGGATATATCATTAATATCTTGGATTAATTCCGAAAGGGACGAAGGCAAAGACTGTCGCGGTGCTGTCGTGCTGAGGACGTCTCTAATTAATCTTTGGCCCTCTGGTCCATACATAGGAAATAGTTTGGTCGGTGATTGAGATCGCTTCGAGCGTTTGCTGTCGCGTGACACGGAGGCATCACTTCGCGAAGCAAAGCTCGAAGTATTGCTTCTCAGGCCAAGATCCGGCGGATTATCCAGGGGATTCCTGCTTGTGCTTATGGCTCCAGGTCGTGGGGTTTGTTCATTATCGAGATTTGTGTCGTCGCCGTGGGCCCTCTTCTTTCCGGGCGTCGACGGTAGCATCTTAGATGAGGTTGAGTCTTGAGAGTTCTCGTCTCTTGACCTTGGAGGTGATACGAGATAACTGCGTTTTCGGGGCTCGCTAGGTTCCAGAGATCGTCGTCGTTTGGGGGCGCAAGCTTGGTTGGCTTCCGAAATGTCTGGCGTGGATTGTTCAACAGGGGAGTGATTGAGCCACTCCGTGACTTGATGAATAAGTAAATTGAATTCCATGAGTATTATCACAATGCGTGGAATGCAACTAGTTTTGCTACGCTGACATTGATGATGATGTGGAAGACAAGTTAATAATACACATAGCAGTAATTCTAGTAGTAAACGAATGCCCCGCTCTTATGTCGTGTACGTAATTTGTTTATCGCTTGGTTGGCGGGGTGACTCGAGTGCTATTTTGAGCTTGTTGTCAGACACAGTCCTCCAATTAGGTTTGAATGTTCATCACTTGGCAGCCAACCTACTCTGCAACATTACAGCTCATCTTTTTAATTTTTCGCTTTCAAAAAAAAAAAATATAGTTTTTTCTTGAGCTCTTCATCGGTCATGATGCCGGGCGGAGGGTCTGCTGAGTGTTGTTGATGAGCGATGGCAGGTCTAAGATAAGGCATATGGCTTGTTTTGTTGTTTTGGAATGAAATTGAATGAGCGCACAGTCCATGCTGATAAGCCAAGTTTTTTAATCAATCATCGCTAAGGAGGCGATAGCGATAACGATAAGTGATAAGAGACAACGGGGTTAGTGGGGCTGGAATCCACATTATCCAACCAACAAGATACGGGCCATGGGTTTGTACTTCCTTCGTTTCGTTTTCAGCACAACAACGGCTGGCACTTAAACCTTTCATCCGCCCTCACCAATGCTCCACTCATGATCATTGTGGACGCCTCACATAAAATCTTCACGGCCTCAGGAACAGCCGGCTTTGTAATCCAGCTGTAAGCTTTAAGTAATTCTGCGGGATGGAGTACCCCGCACAAGAGACAACTCAAAAACATTTTGCTGCTACTTATTATACTCACTTTAACCCTTGAAGCACGCTAAATATAACACTATATATCTGCCGAGCAACGAGCAGTATAATCGGACAGATAGGGTTAAAAGCGAGAACGAATCCGTACGAAGCACAATTGCCTCGCCGGAACTCTCAGATATAGAACTTGAGCTCGCCCCTGCTATTCCTGACTCTCAGGAGGATACTTTGACTGCTACCTCGCAAGCACGGTTGAACTCCCCGGAGGTAAGACTAAGGCAGTCAAATTCGGATCCCCTCAACCAGAAGAGCTACTCAGTCACTTTGGAAAACCGGATATCCGACCTCGAAAGAAGAAACCACAACTTGGAACATTGTATTAGCCTTACTAGCTCAGCCCAGGACCATCATAGGGAGAATTTTCAGTTGCGGGAGGTCATATCTAGTCTGAAATATAAGCTTGAACGGGAAAGACTTCTCACAAAGAACTACGAGGAACTGGAAGCAGACAGGCTTGGAATTATCAATACCTCTCTTCCGGTACAATATGACAGCCTGCACTCAAACATCCGCGACACATCTTCAGCGATTTGTCATTTGAGTCGGGACGACACTCTCCCTGAACAACGAACCGGTTTTTCTCACTCGGCAAATAATTGGGCTAAACGCATAGGCGGGTGCGATCTCGGCTCTCTTCTCTGCCACTGTGAGGCAGCACAGATCCCGAAGAAAGTAATTTTAGTTTCTGTGCTGGCGGCGGGTATCTTCGAACTCGCTCTCGAAAAGGTATTTCCACAATTTCTGGCTGCTGACTCACCACTCTTGGACCAGTACAGAAAGCATATTGAAACTCAAGGTAAGCGCTCTGTTCTCTTCACCTTCAAACTTGCTTGTTGCCCAGAACCGAGCTAACAGGACAGGTGGATGCAAGGCACTCCGACGACTCGACATTATCTCCATTAAATCCCTCCTATCAGACAAAGACGTGAAGAAGGCGAGTATTTCAGAAAAGTCCAAGTGGCTTTCCTCCTTGATGCTGCAAAATCTAAGCTGCTTTTTGCCCTTAGAAAGTCGGGATATAACCCAACGTTCACCTCACGACGAACGAGAAGCGGAGACTATTGGTGGCATGAGAAGTACTTTGTATCATGCGTTGACAGTCAAGATTGAGCTTATGCTGTCTGTAAAACGGTTTAAGTATCTCTTCTTTAGGCCCGGTACACTATTCGACGCGGAGAAAATGGAGGTCGTCAAATCTCAAGCTGGAGACTCTGCACTTTTGAGTCAAGAGGTTAAGATCTGCTTGTTACCCGCTTTTTTCACTATTTCAGAGGCAGGCAATGAGAGTGGAGTTGGGGAGGAATCAAATTTTAGGGCGAACTACAGTAAGGCTTTGGCAGAAGTGATAGACGAGGATATTGAGTCTCTTGTGCTTGTGGAAAAGGCAATTGTATTCCTCTAAATACAGGATTAGAAGCACGCATGGCGTCAAATTGAACCATTACAACCACGTAAGATCCGATTTGTTCCTGTGGAGAAGGCGATGGTATTGCTTGAATGAGGGGGCCACTGATAGAAGAGTCACGTTGTTGAACACATTCCTTGATTCTGGTCATTTGATGATCTCCTTATATCATTAGCAAGCTATAGTTTGAGAGGGTGAGCTAGGAAGTCGACAGATATGTACGGCTGAAAAAGAAAATCGCCTAGTTCAGCCATGTGCATATCTCCATGTCCATTGTTATAGTTGGTACTTGGACTACCTGGTCATAGAATCATGATACACCAGGTTTATTCCGCCTAAACAGTAGCAGAATACCCGCAATATAGATATATTTTTTATACAGAAGCAGGTCTTATAGTCCTATATCTTTAGTTTGACTATAGCCGGCCCCAAGGATTAAAGGATATGCTTGCCACCACAAAAGTTCGCCTGAAACCATGGGCCAGTTTTATGTGGTATGGGATGACTGTTGGGGTTGCTCTGGATTGAAGTCATCGTCTCTCAACTCAACAAGCGAGAGCTGTGGGTTGAGAGTAAGGGGGTTTGAGAAGAAAGCTGGCATCGGCTTGAACAAAGGTTCGGCTCGACAATGGCGAATGAGGTTGGAAGGACATTTCGGTCGTGATACAGCCGGGTATCAAGACTCGTCCCTGTTAGTGCAGTTAGAAATCTTTCGTAGTTTTATAGTTAGTTACAGGAGTAATGGCAAGGGTAGAGTGAGTAGAAATGTTAAGTTTCTGAGATAGGCTTCCAAACAAATTAGAAACCCGCTGGTATGAGAAGTCGAATCTTCTCTCCGGTGATTCACTAAAAGGGGTAACGCCATCTAATGACCTATTAGCCTTATAACAATCATTGAAGGAAATATCACAAAGTTAGTAAATGTATGAAACTAACTGGGGGAGGGACCTCAAGCTTGAGGTAGGTTATACTTCAGACAACCAATACAGGTAATTGGAACACGGCATTCTTTTCCACGATATAGGTTTCTACCCAAAAAGGCTTCCACGATGACCATTGAATTTTATTCCGAAGTCCTAGAGCTGCGAGAGGGAACCAAGGATGAGAGATAAATACCTTGGGTTTCTCAAAAGGCAGCCGCAACGCAAAACTCAGACAAAGACCAAACACCAGATGGCGGCTACTACTCCAATCCACCGAACAGTGGTCGGTGAGAGACGTACGAGCTCAAAAGATCAGATATACATCCAACGCGATTCTATTTCCTTCAATATCCTCTCTGATCTCATCAAATGCATATCAGACTGACAGCTGAGTAGATGAGGTCGGAATAGGTGACTAGAACAGTCCATGAAGTTCGGATGACTGCAACAAGGGTCATGTGAGTGCTGTGGCAGAAACCGTAGACTGTCGAAGGTTTTGTTGA
>NJCR01002512.1:0-14580 GCA_002234235.1 Fusarium hostae | reverse complement strand
AAACTAAGTTCAGGCCACATTCAAAGCATTGCTTTTTCACGATGATCCTGAAGACGATACGAAGGCTTACTGAAAAAGGTGGAGCATTGTTAGAAATCGATAGCCAGTGCGGCCAGTGATAAAGCATCAGAAGCCGCCTCACAAACATACGATATTCCTTGTACACTTCCTGCTAATTCAGGGTCACAATAAACAACTATTCCATGCACGTCTGATGAGAAGGCAAAAAGAGTGACATTATCACGTTTGGGAAGGCCTGTAAGTTTCGATGGGGTTAAAGATTGGAAAAACAACAGCGACCTTGTGTTGAGTCTTTGATGGATCCTCTGTTGCGGAAAATTGTCTCCAGAATAGAGAGGACCAGATTCTATAAAGCACTAGTCCTGCAATGTAGTAAGGATGCAGCTGTAGTGAAAAATAAGAGTCAGGGCAGGTGGCCTGGGTCACATTGAAATATCGTTCAAATTGTGTTTAAGAATGCAACTTCTGCGTGATCAAAAGGCAAAAGATCGAAGCCTCGTGTGTACGTATGATTGCCGTCGACCATGTTCAAGTAACAATCCACATTTACAGCATAAGGGAATTTCTTGATATACCTCATGGTAAAGACTTTATCGAGCTAGCCGACGATACAGTGCGAAGCATTTGTTGATCGTGACCTTCATCATCATAGAACAAGATGGTTGCTAGATCTAAACATTGCGCCATCCCGAGGATCCTCACCGCGACTTCTGTACCCTCCGATGCTAAAGAAATTATGATAGTGGTGGCTGGAGAGGAGCCTGCTACCCTTCTTCATTCGAATGACCAGTCGTCGCCTAGACGCAGGTGGCGCCAGATTATTTCCGACGGAAAGTGGCATCCATTTGCATTAAACACCAAACCAAACTACAGGGTTATACATCATTGTCAAGGTATGCTGCGTCGCGACCTGTTAAATACCTTAGTGGTCAAAGCGAAACTTCAGTATATAAGATATGACTGTTAGTTGGGCTTGGGCTAAGCCGATATCCGTTAGTTGCACTTAGCGGTGTACATTCCCCGTCAACGACAGCTACCCTATGCTTTCTAAGTTATTCTTCAGCCTTACAGTTAGTTACTATTAAACCAATTAGGTAGGTAGAATTAATCTGTATTGACGTTGTTTTCTTGTTGTACCTGACTTCTTTCCCCTCCTTTTGAGATGGTGCTCCACGGATCTCAGTGCCCCTCCTGGTGTACATAACCGCTCTGGTTCAGTAGTCACCTTGCAAGCTGCTAAAGATAGGAAGACCTCATTTCGATTCAGAGGCATCATTCTGTATTAAATGAGCTTTCCTGTGATAATTTTCATACTTGTGCGGACCTTGTATTGAAGGGTGATGTAGTTGGCTGTTTGGCCAAACATATACTGCCTTTATCACACAACAGCCCGGTGGGCTACGAATTCAATTTATGACTGCCAATGACAACTCTGTTTGATTCTTTTGCCAGAACAGCACCATATGGCGCCAAAATTTATGGCAGGAACGCCATAGAACAGCACTACTGACAAGATTAAATAGTGGAAGTGTAAGCATCAAAGAGCAGTCAATTTAGGAAAGAAATTGTTTGCTCTAAAGGAGAACATAGCTCCTAGAACTAACTACCCCGGATCAGTAGCACATAGTCCAAGGAAATCTTCAACTGACCTGCTCAGCGTTTCTTTCACCATTTATTTAACTCTATTTAAAAGTCTGGGGCCTGGTGCCAAAGGTCTCTCAGTTTATCTGCTGGTGGAAAGCCTTCATAGAAGCATCCAGCATAAGCAGCAAGCAGCACTCAAGCACCATCACCACAAAGAGTATTCTGATAAACTTATAACCAAGCTTGCGTAGTATATGAAACTTCACTAGCGCGTAGTACCAAAGCCACCGCTTCAGATAAAACAAAGACTTTTGTATCAGATATGTGAAACCATGTATCAACTCAAACATATCACTGTGGCAAAACAGGCCAGACGCTGCAATCGCACAATGATCTCCAGTGCTAAAGGGCTCATAATTTTGGTCTGAAATGAAGCCTTCAAGTGGCTTTCATGCTATAAACTTATCTATAGCCCGGCCTCGAGAAGCCATAGAGTAATTGGGCTTGCGTTTCTTTCCTTTCGTGAGGTCTCTACCGTCGTCTAGGCTCAATTATATTGATGATAGATACAAATTGGCGAGCAAGGATTATCGCTTTGTAGAAATATTCATTCGTGTATATATATCAACTGCAACTTTCAGTATCTTATAGTAAGTCCGGCTTGTCGGCTCTGTCTGCGTCATACTCTCCAGAGCTAATAAAGGCTCCTCAACTGGGATTATAAACCTGGCCCTGTGTGATAAAAGGTCATCTCTTCCTGCACCTCTATCGCCAGTGTGAGGCATGGGATCCACAAGTGATTAGAGTGGCTAAGGAACTCTTTAAATGCCAGCGTATCATTCTCCATGAAAACAATGTATATATTTCATCCACTTTCGATATCATGACGTTTCATGTGGCTCCAGATCTATGTAGTCATGTGGCTAGACGCCGTCCTGCCCATGGTGCCGAGTCTCCGCCGCCTTCACTGACTTAACACCTCGAAAAAGCTCCTCTTTATGAGTGGCGATCCAGACATTGTATAGGAGTCCAATAGAATACAGGATGCTGCCCTTTGTATTCCTGTCGAGGGCTTTTTCCATGCCTCACAGCCGAGTTGTTGACATACGAACTAGTTCAGGTTCGTCAGAATTGTCTGTGGCTGCGATTATTAGAGGAGTTGGCATCGGGTAAGGCTTAGATCCGTGGTCGCCGTTGTTCAGGGGACCACGTGAAGGTGAATGATGAGGCAGTATATGTATACTGCGGTTGCTGTTGGTTATTCCATGTTTGTGTTGGCATTGATCGCCTTTGAAGGTTGATAACGGACGGAGGGCCTGCAAAGAAGCTTGGAGGGAAATCTTTTTCTTTATCAGTGGGATAACAGCTCACTCATCATATATTTAAGTTATTGATAGCTATATTGGGCTTATTGCTCTTTTTCCTCCACGCCTCTTACTGCGGTTAAAAAACCTGGCAGCCTTGTCCTTGTCAAAGGAAATTCACCTTTCGCGTAAGCGCATCTCGTCTAGTTCACATCATTTTCTCCTCTTCTGTAGTAGCAAAGATGTTTTGAGTGAGAAGTTGGCCATGTTAATGACCATACTCATCTGTAACTATTTCAATGGACGCGGATCCCCCAACTAACAAGATATCTATCCTCACGTGATTATGACCCTATTTATTTGTGGCAGGCTTCTCACCAACCCTTTTCTTCTTCTTCTTCTTCTTCTTCTTCTTTCTTTCTTTCTTTTACACTCCTCTGCTTATCGTTTTGAAGTATACTACGCCTCCCTACTCCGCTTGGGGTTGAATGTCAGAGATCTCAACTTCAAGGCAACTCTATCACTCATAGAACCTTTGTGGCGTAACAATGAGACCATGACTGGTGATACCCGGGAGCATCTGCGAAAGCGCGCAAAGGGACGCCATGATACTGTGTCTAGCCAAGCCGTAACCCATACTCTCGTGAGACAATCCTCGTTTTCTTAAGAAGGCGAATACTGACTAGATTAAAGAACTTCGAAGTGACACCCATCCTGGGCGCAGTGAAGGGTGGTCATGCTGATATTTTAGATCGTCTCTTACAGCAGGGCGTCAAGGTTAGTGATTTCGAAGTGCATCCAAGCCAGGAAGGTGAATTCGTCACGGAAGACTCCAGAAACCCATTCTCAGCTGCCTGGTATCAACAAAGATACGACACTTTTCTTCTGCTTCTGGATGCAACCCTAACTCACAAGTGTCGCAAAAGGAGATGGGAGTACAGTGAGCTGCTACCACAATTAGACGAAAGTGACCCCCGAGAAAGGCTCGCCGAAAGACTTGCAATCTGGCTCAAGTCTAGATATTGGGTACCGCCGGTAGACCCAGCTTCCAGTTACGCAGGGCCGAATATGGTCATTTGGAGGACCTTGGAGCTGGTCTTTGAGATGGGAATGTTTTTGCGTGGGGATAGCATTATAGTCAGCCATCTCATCGAGAAGAAGGGGCCGATTCCTGAATTGGTCCTTGTTTTTTCTAAGACGACATTGGAACGCCATGAGAGCTAGTCGTAACAATATGTTAACGAGTTTGCGTCTCCGGCCCGCAATACTGGAAATCATCTTGACCGTATGGCCACTGATGTGGCAGTAAGATGAGGAAGATCCCTGGAGTGGCGATCCCAATTGTAGGATAGTATTCTGGCTTCATGGTATGGCACTGAAGAGTACAGCGTTATCACTCCATTACCACATATATAGTGATTAAGTAGCCTGGTCTCGGGTTGAGTTCCCCTGGTGGTAACATGCTCCGGTGCGCCAAGCTTAGATGTGGCATGTGCGTATGAGGTGGAAACTTCTACTGCCAATACCTGGATTTAACCTGCTTGATGCGATTTTCAACATTTGGTGGTGATATTATCATGATAATCGTGACTATAATCTGAGTTACGCGACATTTTCCAAAGTCAACTAATCTCGCGAGGATGATTTTGTGCGGGGAGCTTTTGGCCTGGTATATCATAACATTGTTAACGCAATATTGAAAGTCCCTATGTCGACATTCCACTCCAGAGCCGGGACTATAAAGCACCTAACACCGATAATACCCTCTTTGATATTGTTCCTCATGCGGAGTTCGTTTTGTCCACAACCCTCTACCCCGATAAAGTAATAGTAGGCCACAGAGCCTACGTTCGTCTATGTATCAAAAGTACCTGTCTAACCACTAAATTTAATAGTATACCCTCGGATTGGCCGGTGATGTGACCTTTCTCTCTGAAACAGACAATCTCTTGCAAACAAAGAACCAATCTACTAGAAAGAATCCTGCCCCGCGTAGTCTTCGGGGCCATTTGTCTGACTTTGCGCCGACCAATGCTTGACTCTAACTCTGAACATCAGGAGTACCGGTAGAGGGAATGGCTCGCAATGAAGATTTTCGTTTTCCGCAGCATGCATTTCGCATCTTCCTCCAAGTAGTGATGCTTAGGGGTCTGCTAGCGTTGGCTTGTTTCAGGTAGCGTTTACGTTTTATCTGATTTCTGAAGTCGTGAAAATCTCGCTTGAGCTCGCCAATCTGTTGCTGGACTTCACACATGATCTCGTGTAACCGCCGGATCTCTGATAAATATTGACTACCGTGAGATGGACCTGGTTCTTGACCCGCTCGCCAAGCACTTGATGGGTCGCTATTGCAAGTCGAGTCTGACTGTGTCGGTATGGAACCCAGAAGTTGGTCTCCTTGACCCGGAGGTGGATAGCTTGGCTCGGAAGGGTCACTGAAGCTCATGGTGGAGCGACGACATGTGGATCGAATGAAAAAAACGCGTTATTGACTCTGGATATAGAAGGTATTAAGTTGATAAGGATGTAAAGAATAGAATTGCATTAATGTAGGAGAAAATGCCTTCGTTATGTCACACTGCGAGTCCTAATAACTATTTGCTACTTGGTGACATAGCTGACCCTTTTCCCTAGACCTTTTCATGTATCTGGGCTCCGGGGAACATCGGGACCCATATGTATGAGAGATTTATTCCTCAAAAACTAGCATTCTACTGCTAGATCGTATTTCTCCTTAACCCTTCCTTCCTGTCTTCAAGCGCAATCTATTTGCAAGGTCTGAGACTGTTACTCGTCCAGAGGTAACCAAAAAGCCTAGCCATCTACCCTCAATTCGCGCTTATTGCCAAGTGAGATTTCACAGCTGTAGTGTGGTTACTAAAAGTCAATCTTAATATCTAGAGCCCTTGCTCTTGATCATTACTACTATGAAAGACAAAGTAGGCTCCAATAATCAATCCAGGAAACTCCCCCCTTAAAATGACTTGAACTGTTACCAGTAGCACAAAAACACTAGTATCTATGCTTCCTTCTCATCATGGTCTTTGATTTCACGCCGTTAGCTTCAATGGATTAAGCTTTTAGATTATAATAATACCTTTGGCATGTCCGATTTTGCAACAAGCACCACACTCTTCTGTCACAGGTAAAGGAATATCGCCCTTCCGTTCACAATCTTCTTCATTCTTTATTGCTTCGGCACAGCGCCGAATGGGAAGCCGGAACTGGGAAGGCTTTTTAATATTCGCGTTACATTCGTTGCATGTAACTTTATATTTAACGTAAGAACACATAATGCTGGCTTTGGTTTTGATTGAAAGAATAGTGATGTACATAAAATTTTGAAGTAAAGAATGAAAAGCTCAATGCAAGTGGAAGAGGACTCTCCTTTTATAGCGTTCAGACTAATTAGCCTGACTATAACGTTGCCAGAATTGCTAATACCGGGAGAGTCATACCGGCGCTGGTGCAGAGTGATCCAGGTAGGACGGTTGAGCCCTGGTACACACGGCATATCTTCCAATTGGCTGTTAGGTACTGTACAACTGCCCGAGGGTGCCTCGTTTCAATACGCGTTTATGTACGGCACCTTTGAACACACGCTCCCCTGTCCCAAAGCGGCGGAAGGCGTGCAAAGGATACTAAGAGACTTCTCGAACAAGACTATCCAACTGACCGAAAAAATCATCGGATCGGCCCAACATACATAGCTGTGGTCGAAAGCGCCTACCAGATGCGCGGTGTCGACAGGCCGGTGGACTACGCTCCTGTCAGGATATATGGCGCCTTGACTGGTAAAGAGGTAACGGATATTTCTAACGGAAGCGGCAACTACAAAGCACTCAACAAATCCATTGTCAATGTCGCAGAGGTTAACGGTACTATGACGATCCTTATCAACGGCACTCTGCCCAACGATACTGCTCTCGCTGGCGACGAGGCGTCAAACAGTGCTCCTGCTCGACACATGGCTGGGGCTTTGGGCTTCTGGCCCGCAGTAGCTGCAGTAGTAGGTGCAGTTTTCATATCTTAAGGCTAGCCTATGTTGCGTGTTCCGTTATTGTATGTTGTTAAGTTACCAGTTTGTGACTTTTTATACGATATAGCTGGCCTGAAGCGGCTGGAGGCGAATGAGTTATGGGTCTTCACGGCATCTTTAAAACCATCGATATCCTTACGTATTCTGCTAAACGCTGGAGAACGGGACAAAGTTTAGAAATCAAGAGAATTATACAAGGGAAGCACTTCCGTTCCTTCACTGAGATACTCAGCGGTGGCCCTTTTCTGGTTTTAAATAATCCTTATCCTCGTATTTACAGACAAAGTTGTGATCAGGCAGTGACTCAACAAATATTGTCCATGATTTGTTTGCATCCTTATGGCGGTAGGTTCTAGTTCTTAATATATGAGAGGAAATTCTGAAGAACTAGAGCCCACACGTTGACATCAATAATTATACACTCTGTAATACAAAAGCGTGCAGACGGTAGTGGGTCATTACGGACGTTCCAACGCAGACGCATATGCGGCAGACATTCGTCCATGCCAGAAGTGAATCGGTACCGACTCAGCATCAATTTAAATCATGAAGCCGCTGGTTGGAACGATAAAGTTCACTTCGGTCTACTTTACTCTACTTAGAACTCTTCCTACATTTTAAATGCCTCAGAGTATCCTATAGCGACTGCTTCAAGTCCAGTTCTGTATCGAATAAGATCGTGTTTTCAACATAATCATCGAAAGTTGATTCATAAGTAGCTGCTCCTTCGTCTAGAGAAAACTTGGTGGATCTAATTCATGTTCTTTACCGTATGTGACACCTCTCGGGCAGTCGATGGTCTGATGGCTATCCCATGACTGACGATCAGGTCCAACAGGAAGTCAGAACTATCCAGAACTCCATGAGCCGCCAACCGAAGAAAGGAAGAATGCTTGCCGATATCTGTTATCCAATGTGTCGACTCTAGATCACAGCCTCTTGAAGCAGAAGCTTCCAGATATGTCTACACTGCTGGTCGATGCCTTTACTTGACAATAGGCAAGCGACTGGTGTTCCATCTTCAGCGGGGAGGTTGACACCTGCAGATGCGGGCAAGAAGGCCATCACCACAGTGCATGTACAGGAACGATTCCGAAATGTATGCCATGCGGCGGCCCCCATGAGTCATACAGCAGACGCTGCCGGAAGCCCAATCCATCACAACATGAACAGCATATTCCGACTATTTCGACTGAATGTTAGAAAGCAAGGACCCGTACATGATAGTTTAAGGAACGACAAGGACATTTAGTATGCAACGGTATTAGCCATCCAAGAACCCCAAGCACGGAGGATTCAGGGTAGGCTATTAACAATAGAAAATCATCGCTCTGCCAATGATACTCAGCTCAATGTGGAACTTATCGAGGGCCAATCCTTTAAGGTCTTCAATGTCATATTTTCTCCCAGGGCATAGACTTTGGCGTGTAGACAGAGATTTGGGGTCGGCGGGACCGATTCAGGCATTTGCGAAGGTGGTTGAGCAAGGCACTTCAGCTCCTTCTTCATCTTCTTCTTCGCCTTCTTGGAGAGTGGTGCACGGACAGGACCTGTTACGGCACATGGGCCCATGCCGCTGCAACCCACCTGGCTGTCCTCCGTGACGGTAACGGCGTTCCTTGGATCACTTTCCAACATCCTAGAGAAAGGGGCCAGAAGCAACACACGATTTGCTGTGACATCAAGTCAGTCAACAGCGACGAGCTTTCCTCATAGTTTATACAGGAGAACTGCATCTACCCTCGGGCATGCTGCCCCAAAAGCCAATACACCGATGGGTGTACGAGACAAATTGCAACCGCGTGGGCTGGGCCCTGGCCAAACTCAATCCTGACCTGCAGGGCAGACGAGGTCTTATCCAGCAAGCAGTTAATAGCTGGCGCAATAGCAATGTAAATCCCAAGCTTCGAAGTCGAAAAGCGCGGCGCATAGCCAAGAAGACTGAAGGAAGCCATGTCTAACGCCTTCACCTTGATAGGTAAGGTAGGAAGGCGTGGTATAACGGGTTGTAACTGAAGACCGTAGCTAATCCTTCGTCGATGGAGTAACAGTAGATTGGCGAAGCATTTGGGAGACTGGTGGGATCAATCACAGCGTGTATGGACCCCATTAGAACTTTAATAAAAGAAGAAGAAAACGGACAACTAGTGACGCTCTTGTGGTGGTGTAGTCTACCTATGATATCTTTGCGTTAACCTTCAAATCAAGGTCGCTGCGTCCCAGAGTTCGTCCTAAGTAAAACAAGCATATCACCACGGGTAGCGTCAGCGGTTAAGATATCTACTTCTTACTTAAAAACAAGTTATGTATTTATTATTTCGCATGAATCAATATCATACAAAGCCAATGCTTCCCCGTAAGCAAGTCATTTCTAATGAGTTGAGGGCAGAAGAGTGGGTCTGAAAGCCCTGCCCGATTGGCCAAAGTGTACCTCTGTAGGGAACCATAGACGAACGAGACAACCCCGTTCGAAAGTTGGTCAATCTATAAGCCTTTTAAAAGACTTTAAAATCTTCCTATGCGGCAGGCTTAAAGACGCAGAGTCTAACAAATTGTATTGAAGAAACTTTTTCTCAATGGTTGAAAACACTCAGATGTTGGTTGTAGATGAGCTGATTCTGTGATCAGACCCTCATCAGCGAAAAGGTTGACGGGCCGCTGCGAATCTCCAATTTTCCTATTTGTTCGTTCCAACTTTTCATTGATTGAATTTGAGTTTGATTTTCTGATCTGCCATTGACCAAAATGACAGCTGAAAAAGAATCTGCCTTCCATATACTTCAGCCACTCTGTACGATGTCCTTCTTCGTGGCAACTATCACCCACCTATTTGTAGCCGGATTGGAGTGAGTGATATCAGCAAGAGAACGGAAGGTAGGGTACCCTTGCCTTGTCGGGGTACGCACTGGGTGGGATGCAATATCACATTCACTAATGCACCTTTGTCTTGTTTCTGATCAGCCTTCTGCAATAGCCCAGGGTCACAAAGTGTTGGCTGCGGTTCGATTTAATCCCCGCCCCAGAGGACAGGGATTATAAATGAACTCGTGAAATTCTTGCATGGATCTATGGACATATTGGTGTTGCCACTGAGAGATCACTGCACACCATCTCGACTTTTCTCCCACCGGAATGCTGTATAACCATGGGTATTATTGTTATATATAGACATGATCCACTTATAAAGGCTTCAGACACGTTTACCCTGGATATGGAAGGCCCTTTCGACTAAAAAGCGCTTGTGTACCGTATGTCAGGAACCTCGAGAAACTCATACCAGCTTATTGAGTCCATCAGAAAGGCCTCTATCCTGTCTTGAAAACACCCGAAACTCGCGCATGTCGCACTGCTACCACGGGTTACCGACACAAATTGTTAGAGAATACGTAATGACGTCCAATGCTACACACCAGCGACCCTCACGGAGCCAGGACAAGTGGTCGGCGGCGGAAGATGCTCTCGTTATTGAGCTTCGAGGACGTAACATGAAGTGGGAGGATATCTCAAAGCGCCTGCCCGGGCGCAGTGCCATTGCCTGCCGCCTGCACTACCAGAACTTTCTCGAAAGACGGAGTAAATGGGACGAAGAGCGCATAAACAAACTGGCCAGACTTTACGAGAGGTAGGTAGGCAGTGCAACCGACGAGGCTTGGGGGAGATATGCTAACAAAGCCACAGATTTAAACCAGAGATGTGGGCTAAAGTTGCAGAAGAGATGGCAGTGCCATGGCGAGCAGTAGAGGCCATGCATTGGCAGCTTGGCGAGGAAGATATGGCCAGGCGTGCAGGTGTTGTTCCTTTCTCCCTAGCTGCTGCCAATGCCAAAGGAAACAATAGAAGCCCGCCCTCACACAGCCACATTCACCTTCAACCTCAAAGAAGTATTCCTCGGGACTTTGCAGCCCCACTGCCTCAAATTTTGTACAACGGAAATCCCCCTATGCCCACCAATACTCGGACACTGGCCTCCTGCCGAAAGTTTGTTCCTCCGCCGCCCCCATTCCCTCTGGTTCCAGATTCTGCCGCAGCCCAGTATGTACCAATACCATGTTTGGCCCCGATACAGAATCAGCCACCACCTCGAGTTTCTGGTATGCTTCCTGGGGTTGCAGAACTTATTAGTTGTGTCGACCCCTATAGTGCGCCTGCTGCAGTGCCTAATATGGGCTCTAACACCGGGGTAACCCAGAGCCCTCTATACGCAAACCTCGACAATTATTCGATTGAATCGGCCGGGTTCAAACGAGAAGCCTTTCCAAATGAACCCGCGCCCAGGGCAAACAAGAAGCACCGGATTTCATAGGGACTACAGTCTTCCTAGGCGTTTCTCTGTAGCTTGTCTTGCAACACGGTATTCAGGGACAGAAAGCAGCGACGAGTTTATGGCTTTATTATAACGGACTTAAATGCGGATTATGAGCTTTACATGAATCGGATGAATGTACTATTGCTCTTCATTAAGGGGATAGTTGGGGGCCAAAACGATGTTTCATTTACAATTCGAAGCCAGCGGAGGATATATAGGATGTTCTTTGAGCAGTTTGTGCTTTACTCTAAGTATAGCCAGCCTGATATGAAGTTCAAGGTAAGTTAAGCCTGTTGTTAGCAAAGTTCAAGTAACCATACTCCTTATGGGAAATGAAATAAACGAATGCTACATGGTCTTTAGTAACTTATACAATCTTGAATTGTACCTTCTGAGCCTTATTCTAAACAAGCTTCGTTGATCCAAGCTAGCTTATTGAAACAAGCAGTTGACGGCTTTTGGTCGGTAGGAGTTGCCATGTTGACCTATTCATCATTACATTTTATGAACAAGTTCCGTTTGTTCTGCTTCTTTGTAGAAGCTAGCAAGGTCAAAAGTCGGCCAGCTGTGTCTGAGAGATGTTTTCAGGATCTTCTTTACCTCATGGCTTCCACCACGTTCTCGTTGGACCTGCCGCCATCAGCCAACAACCCAACTATTCCTCTCTTATTAAGCATGCCCTTCGGAGCAGATGCAATCCAGTTGCCATTTCACAAAACCCCGCAGATGCTTGATTCGATTGAGGCTAGCAATGGAATATCTGCACCGCGAGGGCTCCCAATGTTTTGTATGGCCGCTGGCGAGAGTCATGACGGTACGCAAACCCATACATTAGAGCTGGTCGGGTATGTTTGACGTTGAGGATAGTGCACTGGACTCTAGATAGTAGCTATTGGAATTACTCCAGACTTCCATGCTTCGCCTTGACGGTGAAGGGACAGCGAGGGATGTGATCTAGAGATAAACGAACGTGCCGTCATTGTCTAACCCGAGATCTGTCGCCCATAATGCACGAGTACGGGGCGAGGCATTCACTTACGCCTAAAAAGGTAGGTGGGGTCAGAGTAAAGGGGTACAGTGGAAGCACTGACTGATACAGAAGAAATGACGTACCATCTTACGGCGCGACCCCATCCGGCCGTTAGCTGCAGGATCGGCCGCCGTTCCGGAGGCTAGCAACCACGCGGCAGCGAGGCGCGAGTCGACCACTTCCCCGATGAACTATTACGGCTGTATGGAGAGACCGAGCGGAACGCGAGTGCTGGGAGTGGTGACAGCGCCGACATGCATCCACACTGAACGGTGGAGCAACCCTCAGTGTATGTTGTGGAGCCTCGGCGAACCGTGGTTCCAAGCCGTGTAAGTGGTTGGACTGAGCTCACGAAAGTTGGTGGGGGGTATCAATATACCACTATGGGAGACTAGAAATAACAAAAATAACAAGGATGTTTTAGATGAAGAGGTGAACACGGAGACAGGTACTCCCATACTTAATAATAGGTGAAAGCTCAAGGGGGGATGAGCGGTTTCATAGCCATTGGCGATCAGGCATCACGCTCGTTGCAGAAAACCGTTGCGAGTTGGGTAACTCACATCGGACTGTCACTAAATGATTCTGCTAGGGAAGGAGTACAGGAATCACAAAGAAGTCTATTCTCAATGATCAAGAAGAGTCCATTCACCACTTACATACGAAGAACGATGACTGAGGCTCCCTCGAAATGTTTCCTAGTCCAAGGCCCTTCAACCATTATGGTAGACCGAAACTTGGCATAGTCGCTACAAATGTTGGGCAAACATATCCCAGTCGTATTATGTATAATCATATATGAGCTGTGATCTCGTTGACACATCCTATAGGGGGGATGATTCATATCAGAACTCCTTAGAGAGAACCATTCATATATGTATATATCAAGTACAAAAGTGATGCTTGTCTTCAATACTATCATCAAGGCCTTGAAACTCGGTGTTTAACATGAATCATCATAATTCATGAACCTGGTCGTTGCCGCGGGATGACTATCATTAGTCTTTGGCTGTCATGACTGTCAAATGATTTAGAGTTCCAATGGCTTGGTCAAAAAAAGGTCGAACCCAGACATCTGGAGATCTTCCTTGTGCTGTCCGCTTCCCTTGTCTCCTTTCCTTCCTGTGGTACCTGATTCGTGATTGACGCCCCGTTTTCGGCATGACCGCCTTTTCACTCGATCCTCGTTCCTAGTAAGCCTCGTCACCGCTCAGCAACGTTCATCAATGACACAGCACCAGACTCTCTATGACGGCTCCGCCCGGAGCCAACAGCATTGAACCTTGATGCTTGTTCGGAGTCGCTTCTTCTTCTCATTCATATAAGTTACCATGATTGCCTTATACTTGATCACTTCTTCAGAGAGGCTCGCATTAATACAATCTGGTTTTCAGTTTCCCTCTCATGCAATCCGATCTGTACACGCTCCTGATGACTTAAAAAGTCGATGAATATACGACTCCCTTACATTACTACACCACTGAGAAGTAATTGGCTTCTTCCAAGATCACTTTCAATTTCGATCCTGCATCAACTTATGTGAGTATGATGAGTCCCGCTCCGTACTGGAGGCTAATGATACTCCCGAAGCACAAGATAATCGGCCACAACTGACCTCCAACGGCTTTCAGACTGCCAAACATCGTCTCTTTATCATTACAGACCTCCCCTACAAAACAAACAACGGATTGCTTCTGCCGACAATATGGCCAATGCTTGTGCCCATCAGTTTCGAATGATCAAATCAGACAACACTCTAGTCCAGTGGATTTGTCAACACTGTCGCTCTGGTCCTCACTGGATGATTTGGGAATGCACATATTGCAAGCTGCATTTGTGTCGGCCTTGCACACAGGCTGCTTGAGGTATCATCGCACGCTCCTCGGTCAAGACAGTGTATGATTTGTGCGTGAAATGCGTTTACTACTGCCGCATCATGCAGGGCCATCAGGCCATACTTCGATGATTACGGGTTGATCTGGCTGATAGGCTGAGAGGGTCAACGCAACTGGATGGAATTGTAAACCATTTTCAGAGGATGCACATTCATATTCAAATACAGAAAGGCAAGATCCATCATTCATTCTAAGTAGAGTAGCGCAAAATTATATCGACAAGATAGAGAATGAGAAATAGCAAGAGCCATATTGTCAGACAAAACCACTCATGCATTGCTCTAAGTGGGGATTCCCATTTTGGTGGCGTGTGGTGTAGTTGGTAAAATCTAACAATTAAGAGTCTCATTGCCTCAACCCTTTTTTTTAATACCTTGAAGAACCCTCTTTCTCATACATAA
>NJCR01002509.1:18141-33920 GCA_002234235.1 Fusarium hostae | reverse complement strand
TTGATTTATGATGAGCGCTGAACGAAGGGGACTAGATCTTGGGTGATTATCCAGCACCTTGACAGAATATAAGGATCCCTGGTGGTGAGATTGGCTCTATCCAAGGAAGCAAGATATATGTTTTTTACTTGTGTCTCTTCCATGCCGTAGACAAATGTATAGCGTCCAGGTGTCCCATAGGAAACAAGAGTTTGAACTTGACTCTTGTCCTCTTCTGCTGCTTTGAATGTCAGACTGGCCTCTACTAACCAGACTCATGTATACATATAACATACCCCATATGTCACTCTCTACTACCTACCTCTGTATTACTATTTACAAGTCCGTCATTCCATGCAATGAAAGCATCCAAAGTAACGCGACGGAAGTCCATTGAATGCTCACCAAAAGGACCCCCTGAATTTGTTGAGTCCACATAAGCACCTACTACGTCAAAAGTGAACTCAGTCTGAGGCTTTACAAGTGCCACCAGGACGACGTCATTAAAGAATGCAATCGAAACAGCAGACGGAAACTTATTAGTATAATTTACTACTAGCCGCATTCTCGATCAAGATGGCTCTGGAAAACGGTTTATCAAGTCATGGATTCTATGGGTGTTACAATCGCCTTCATTCTCTGTAAGCTCGACCAAGAGCAACAGCAATATGCACAGAAAAGGCGTTCACGAAAGGAGGAAAAGCAGTAACCGATTTTGAGTACATGGGTGCTCTGGATCCTTCTGCAGCCGAGCTGAAAGGGGTTATCAAATTTCGTGTTTAAGGTGCTGAAATAAACTAAACCCCTCAGCTAAATCAACTCTTCAAGTTTCTTAATGCCAAAGCATCATTCCATCTTCGCGTTACTGGTCGAAGTGTCTGACCCGCGTGTTATTTACTTTTATCCCTGTTTATATATCCGCTGAGCATGCCGATGGGCCTTCCTCTCATCGGTATCGATATTACGGTCCGCCAAGAGTCACTTCGGTGTTTCAGTCAAGCTTGCAACAGCAGATTTTGCTCGGACAGAAGCGGGACCCGATTGTCAAGGCCACATCGAACCTTCTCATGATGATAAATCTATCTCCTTTGGTCAACTATACCCCGCCATCAAGACCAAGTTGATGCTGCTGGGTAATTAAGAGCTTTCGTGCTGACTTCAGGCGATATGGAACTTGTTCATGTCACGCGTGTTGGCATCGAAGTCAGATTGGACTGAGATAACTGCATCACTGGACTGATCACGGATCTTCTAAAGGACCCTGGTGGTTAAAAAGGAAGCCTTTGAACCCATCACAAGTCTGACGCTAGGTCAAGGCTTGTCACGATTCGCAATCCTCTAGATCTATAACAACTCTCTATCATCACCTTGTACGAGACTTTCGTCGCATCTATCACCGGTAGACTCCTGGCGAATTGGCTTCTCCAACACCTCATTGATGTCATTGCGCCATTATCCAGCTGCATGAACCCTTTTCATCAGTAAAAGGAGGGATTTTAGGACAAAACCCGTCAGAATATTCGGTCCATCTTCAAGATGTGCCTGACACTATTCTGGTCCCGGGCACTGTTGACTCCAAGTATGTCCATCTAA
The DNA here is from genome assembly GCA_002234235.1 of Fusarium hostae. Lineage (NCBI taxonomy): Eukaryota > Fungi > Ascomycota > Sordariomycetes > Hypocreales > Nectriaceae > Fusarium > Fusarium hostae. The sequence goes on along the minus strand of NJCR01002509.1, from coordinate 32,348 downwards.
ACTGTGACTATCAGAAGTGATTGGTACAGTTTCAAAGCTAGTCATCCGATATCATGGGCTTAGACAACAGCTGGATGCTTCATCAACGCCTGCGTCTTGTGTATACTTCAGTAACAGGAAAGGCGGGCACCGGCAGTAACTGAAGATGCTAATTCTACAACGCCAGAATTTCATCCTACACGAAAGGTCTAGCCCAAATTCGCTACCCACTGAGTACTCCTCTTAAGGTTTGACACCTATTAGTTATATTGAAGCTGCAATTAGTTCTATATATTCCTTTCTCAAATGGCCTGCAGTGGAGATCCTAACAAGGTATAGACAGCCCCATACGCGAGACTTGAGCTTAAACAAAATAGGGGTAACCTGCATGTCTGATGTAGGCGAGTGGACGTCACTGATAAATCCGACATGTAAGGAAACGTACTTCCCTAGCGTCTATCAACACATCGAGTACTCCATAGTCCTCGCCAAACGCGCTTTGCCGTTTTGACCAACCTTCATCCATCCTCAGACCTGGCTGCTGGTGGATAATCTGGTTTGAACATGAAGCACATAGGAGACAGTGATTTTGAACAGACGCTAAGGAAGCCAGAGGCTTATCCATAAGAGTCAGCTGCAGCTAGTTGGCAAATGTTTCACTAATTTAATATCTAGCGTTGAATTCAAGATCGAACCTTGTTTCTCAAACCTGCTTGTCTCCATTTTGAAGACATCACTTAGTAACCCTGCTTTCCATCTTGAAGCCGCGAAATGACTACCTACACGCATAAAGCTTGCAGATCGTGGAAACGGCCATGATAACGCTACTGAGGAGGCGCTGATGTTAATTTGAGCAGCTTGCTACATTTGCAGAATTACAACAATACATCAAGGCTTGATATTGCTGACCAGCCGTGTTAATATGTACTCCATTCCACGAACGAGGTAGTTCCTAAGATAGTCTGACATTTTGGCGCAAGGAACACGGCCCTTGAGCCTTACAGGGGATGTAACCTCCTTCGACTTCCCAGATGTAAGGGGTAAGTAACATCACCACATATTGTGCTAGCCTGAAATAAGAAAAAAGCCTACCAAAAGGCATATGTTTCTCAGTAAATTGCAAACTGCTTTGTCCAGAACGGAAGTGATTTATTGACAGAATGAATGTATATACGCCGAAAAGAATGATTTAGTTCGCCTTTCTAGTACAGACCTCTTGAATCACATGAGAGCAATACATCCCGCTGACAAGACCTACAAGATAACGATGGAACGCTCCTGCGATCCAAATTTGCTTTCAGGAAGGCGGGGTATTGTCCAGAGAGCCTCAGAACAAAGTAGACTTTCCTGGAAGTTTATCATCGACAAGATGTTTCAACAGCAAGAAAGAAAGCATCTATACTAGAATATACTCTGAAACTTTGTCGTCATGCACTTCCGAGATCAGGGGTACCTAAGTTGCCGTTTGATGTTGTTGTCAATCAAGATACTGATTCCAATACCGTTTTTATCATAGCGCTTGCAGTCAAGTCACATACAGCAACAACACGTACGCCTCGTCAGGCGCTAACAACTATAGCCATTCCACTGAAATCACTTCATCTCGAGTAGGCCTTCGACTAAGACTACATGGAGACGAAGCTACTCATCTTATGTGATCTGCCCGGACGGGCGACAAGAGAAAGAGCCTCGAGAAAGGGGCGGTTGAAGTGTTTGCAGTGAAATGCCACAACATGTTCGTGTACAGGCAAAAAACGCTGGTATATGGGTATACTATGCTGTGTTTTGATTACTATTTTATGCATATTGTACTGAACTTCTGTTCTGGGATTCTGTGTATGTTGGTACAAGAACGAAAACGGATCCCAAATCGACGAAAGTTGTGGAGGATAAGTGTCGATAGTTTCTCGTCTCGAGAGAAGAACCTCCAAATCGTCCTCCACCAAAAGGCTGCGGTGTCCTTGACACTCAGGAAGCACAAGTTCATAGAGGGGGGTTAAAATTAAGGCCCGGCGCTTTCATTACAAAATGATCCTCTGCTAACTATCAACCTTCTCGTCCAACCTGCTCAACTTGCCAAGATATGGCTTTACCTCGCTCTGCTCACCTCCAGTAGGCCGCTCTCTCATACGGACTCTATCTTCAGACATAACACTTCAGACTTGCCTCAAGTGATACCAATATCGTAGTTCTCTCCTATCGCATCGACCCCTTTCTCCCACTCAACTCCCTCGTGTATAAGTCGCTTCCGCCCGCCCTGGCTTTCTCATCAAGTTTGTTCTTCAGACACCGATCACGAGGCAAGTTGTATACCATTTACATTGCTGACAACAAATCAGGCACGCCCTGAAGTTTGGCCATCACCCCTCCCTGACGGCGACTGGGCACAAGGCGCAGACAAGGCAGTCTCATACCGATACTCTTGTTTTTGAAGGAGGCAACAAAGTATGAGAGTTAGATGGTACGACATGCATCATGCAAAATTCGCCTTTGGGTACCATCTTGGCGACATTACCACCTTCACAATTCGTTCAGGGCTGCAATCCAACATTGTCCCTCTACTCAATATCACGTCAAGCCCAAGGATTCATCTTCAACCTCAGCACAGCACAAGGCTGGAAAGGCGTGCGTACCGTGACCATTGTCACAGATCTGTCACGACTTGTTCACCTTTGGGAAGCGGAGAGAATGCAACGGGAGTTCATCAAGTGAACGATAAGAATTCCAACAAACGACTAACGACCAGCTAGCTACTTGCACAACGTGCGACAGCACTTGAATGGGACGAAAGATCACGTCCTATCAATCGCAATTATCTGAGCCCAGGCCGTGTATATTGGGCTTTTGAGTTGTAGTTTATATCGAGCAGGAGAAAAAAGATGGCATATGTTGTGCACTACACTACTCCTTGATGCAATGAATTAATGCGGGATCAGTTATCAACTATTTTTGTGGATTCTGTGGTGGGTCATAAGGCAAATCTGTTAGCCAGTACTTTCTTATCCGCATGTTTTCCATTGTGGAGTAAGTACTGGCTAGCATTCGGCATTTAGCCGCCTCTTGACAGAATTTCGTTCCAAGATGGCGACGCGCTAAGATCCAATTCCAGGCGGTCTAGGGTAGTGGACAAAAGCATGACAACAATTAATTACAGGGAGGTAGACCATGCATTTCGTATGGCCATAGTTCTTTGTTTAATTAATACCTAGATTGAGTGCTGTAATTGGTCTTTTAAATCTTATTGGCCTGGAACTTACTTTCAACCCGACCGGACGTTCTACGCTCCTTACAGACACTAAAAGCTTGGTATAGGCTAAGGCCAGAAAAAGTATTATGCCGGATGAGTTGGCGACAGGTTATTCATTCATCATTTCTTCCGACGTTCCAAATGTGCACCCATGCATGTAGCGAGTCGAAACCTTGCAAAGTCATTCCCTAATTGTATCGTCCTCACAGCCAACGATGAACAAGGTCGATTGTCGTATCTCCAGCCTTTCCTGCCAGCAGTATCCTATGGTCAAATGGAAGCTTAGTCCGTTGCAGGGGACTACATCTAGGGATGCACGACCGCCTAAGCTGCGCCTCTTCCATCGACTGTTTGCCGCCGTCTTGTAGTCGCTACGGTCCTCTTGTGAAGTTCTTTTTGTTCAACCTTGGGCTTGCTATCAGGCATTACCGTGACGGTGATGCTGTACCTTGAGTACAATGTATTGGATCCCATGCTAATCTCGGACCTGTGGCCATATTGTATGGCTGCAGGTGATAAAGAGGTACCAGCTCCGGCAGAATCACCTTGACACCCTGAGTTGTTATCAAGAGTGAAAGCCATGAGCTATAAGGAAAAGAGTTTCACGGAAATATTAGATTGAGGTTCGCTAAGCTACTTTATAGCCCAACCATTAGAAGACTGTATTTTTCATTTCCTTATAGTCACGTCCGATAGCAAACGATGGCTCATCGTCGTCTGAATCTTCAACCATAAGCATACCAGGGCGTTTAGGCCTGCCTCGGTATTTAGGCCTTGTACCCTGCTTGTCGTCAAGGTTGTCGTCGAAGGTTTGAAACCTGATCGCTAGGAGCAGGGACCGGCATGAGTATATGCATACGACACTTGAGCTCCTCTATAGCAATGTCTTTGAAGGCTGGTCGCAAGCTTACCGAATAGCTCATGGGCGTTATATGGCAGAAAGTAAAACTCAGCAGATGAAACGATCGCGACGCTCTTCCACTGTCATTTGAGCCTTACAATAGTCTCTATGATATCTGAATTCGATCATGTTCTTTTCGTTGATATCGAATCGCATCAATTGCAGAGTTTCTTTCACCTGATCGTCATACTCGGATCTGTCAAAACGGTCAATGTTTTCGACCAGACACTCATACGCAAAACTTCGGATGTCTTCATACAGCTGATGCAATGTTTACTGAGCTGCTCCATGGGGAGATGCGCAAAATATAGAAATCCTTGCAAAACACCACCATGCTTAACAAGAGGTTGTTTGTCATGTTACCGATTGCCAGCAATGAGATAGTGCACTACCGAAGCCTTGGATTTGCTGAATCTCGTTAGTGGTTGCACCAGTAAGCCCGCTTATAAATAATGGCGTCCAGCGTCCGGGCCAACTACATAATTGTTCCGAGTCAGCATCATCTAACAACAGACAATTAGTCTTTGTTACATCGATATCAAGCACAGTTAAAAGGGCGCGCCCTGAGGCTTACATGAAGAGAAAAATTACAATTTATCAGCAAGGTGTTTGTAGTTTTGATGCTGCAGTAAGACAAGTCATTAAATACCAAGCTTTCTCTCTGTCTTCGAATTAGAATCACATTACAACAATCAAGTAAGGCAATCAGGATCATAAAAACATATATCGTTCCCGTAAAAACGCAACTTGCTCAGCAATGTCTACTACTATGAGAGCTATACTTATTTCTGATTTCGGTCCTGTTGAGAATCTGGTCATTAAAAACGTCCCCAAACCATCCGCTACAGTCCCTGGTACAGCCCTGATTCGCATCAAGGCATTCGGCATCAACCACGCAGAAATGCACATGCGTCGCGGTGAATGGGCCGAGTCAGTGCCCATAAGTGGTATCGAATGCGTTGGAATCGTTGAGGAGTGTCCGGGAGGTCAGTTCGCCGCAGAGACACCAGTAGCGGCACTTATGGGTGGACTGGGCCGGACCATCCCCGGTAGCTACGCCGAGTATACCGTCGCAAATACTAGCAATATCGTCGCTCTTGGAGAGCCTGGAGAACGGCTACCTTTGTCTTGGGCAGATGTAGCTGCCCTACCTGAGAGCTACGCAACGGCTTGGACGTGCCTATTTCGAAACCTGAACCTCCAACGCGGCCAGAGGATTCTCATCAGAGGTGCTACTTCATCTTTTGGAAGAGCGGCTATCAATCTCGCTGTTGACGCAAGTGCTATTGTTACAGCAACAACTCGCAGCGAAGCCAAGTTTGCTGCGCTGAGGAAACTCGGAGTCTCCGAGACATTGCTTGAAACATCCGACTTGAGCAAACACCTGCTCAAGAGCCACGGTGTTGAAAAGTTCGATTCAGTACTGGACTTGGTCGGCAACAGTACAGTCGTTGACTCACTACAACTAGTCCGTCGTGATGGACGTGTCTGCCTGGCCGGATGGCTAGGGGGGTTAGATCCGATCAAGGGACCGCCGGGGCCTGACGAGTCGCACGGCTTCAATCCGCTGCTGCAAATGGCAAGCGGAGTTCACTTGAGCTTCTTCGGAAGTTTTGTGTTTGGGACAGAGGAGTTTCCAGTGTCTGACGTTCCCTTGCGGAGTATTATGCTCAAGGTAGCTGACGGGAAGATTGATGCAAAGCCATGGAGGGTGTTTGGCTTTGAGGATATACATGCTGCTCATCGGGCTATGGAGAATGGAGAGGCAAATGGGAAAATGGTAGTTACTGTTGTGTAGTGTTGAAGACAGGCAAAATCTACTTTTCAAGCTGCACCAGTCCCCATGCAAACAGAAACAAACATCATTGCATTGGTGGAGAGTAAGATCTAATGCAATAGATGCTATGCTGCGCGTTGACTCGGGTGTATAAGTCATTGGTGCTGAGAAGTACAACGTTCTGCTGAGTGGCTTTACCCAAAAGTAATTTCTTCCAAAGCTTGCAATTGTCGCTAAGCGTTGGGCAAGTAGACACCAGATCAATACCGTCGAGTCGCGAGAAAATGTTGGTGGCAGAGAGCGACAGAGAATCTCATCCAATCAGATCTCGCCTCGATGGCTCAGTGGTAGAGCGTGTCACTAGTAATGACAAGGTCCACGGTTCGATCCCGTGTCGAGGCAAACGAGTTCTACATAACAGTTCATTTCTTTTTGCATCCTTGAATGTCTAGGATACCAGGAAGTACTTCAGAAACAGGGTTGCAAACATGAGACCTAAAAAACTACCTGCAAATGAACTTCGTTCTCCCCGTTACCCATCTCATCTCAGGTAATCTCTGATAACATCATCTGGTACATCCTTGCCCAAGTAGTTAGGCACCCGCTCATACATCTCCCAGGCACTGCGTTTCATAAAACTCGTCTGCTCCCTGACCCATCGTTCAAACTCACACCTCTCAACAGTCTCCCCATTCTTCTCCTTCTCAGCCAAAGTCTCCAAAACGAAATCAATACGCCCTCTCAAACGAAGCAGCTTCTCTTGAAGAAAAATATTACAAAACGTCGGAATATCATCATTCCCCAAGTCCACACTTCGAAGCGACGTGTATCGATCATCCAGGTTAGGGTCTGCAAACGCATAGCTACTCACCATGCTTAGCCGCTCTGGGACATTGGTCGCCCGCAAGGCAGCGTGCTCTGTGCATCCACCCTGCATGATGACAGCGCCTCCAACGGTTGGACTTTTCACCTTGACGATGGAGCCGTCTCCTGTTCTGATGGCTGTTTCACCGCCTTGCATGTTGCTTGTGTCGCTGAGCATGACAACGCATACAACAGGGACTTGGTCTTTGTGCCAGGAGTCAATGGGTATGTCGTCGAAGCTGGACTTTTGCATTTCTTGAGGCGATAGAGGGGCTGAAGGTGTTTCGGTGAGTTTGTAGACTCCGGGTAAACCCTCTGGGCCGAGCTGGATATTCACTAAGCCTAGATCGGCCTCTCGTCTCAAGAGGCGTAATCCAAAGCCAGCTGCTCGATTGATGGCGGCTTGTGTCGCAGGATGTTGCCACGCTTGAAGGGTGAAGTTTGCAGTCTTTTTTTTATAAAGAAAATGAGTTCAGTTCCAATACTCTATCAACTTCGTGAGAGGAATGTAGGGCTAACCTTCTCATGACCCGCAATGTAAGCCGGCGCACGATCCCATGAACGGAGATACTTGTCGAGGATTGGTTTACTCAGCATCTCACGACGTAACATGCGCACTCCTTCTTCTGAGAAGAGTGGAAAGGGCTCTGTGACGCAGAGATCGGGCGCATTCTCTGGCTGTGGCAGGCCAAGGTCCTGGAAGGTGTGGCGATGAGTAGGGGGCTGGAAGGCAAGGTGGATTGCAGGATCAAAGTCTGGCAGGTCGAGGTCACCAAGCGCGCTCGGTCCTGGAAGGGAAATGTTGGCTGCGGATGTAGCTATTTGTGCAGTCATGTTGTAAAATGTCTGAAAAGAAGCAAGGAAGGGTCTGAAGAGTGGTAGGCTGATTTGGTCTTGTTTTTTTTTTGTTTTTTTTTTGAAGCTAGGAATTAATACTGCAGATTGGTAAGTGCTGCATCGACAACATATTTTGCAGACCACGTAGGGTTATTTGAACCTTTTATCTCCGTCGGCTGCTGAAGGGTGGAGGGGCCTCATGTTAGGCTGTTCTTATATCATTTCCTATTACGGCAATAGTATCCTGACTTCATCACTAAGCTTATCATCTGACACTTGCTGTCAGATAAGACACCAAAAATAGGACCGGCAATTGACCAGCTGCTACCTCCTTATCAAGTACAGTTCAGCCCCTGTATTTTTGTTACGGCGTGACAGCCCCACCTTAAGAAGCCAGGATATAGGTAAAATCTTCTAAAATAGCTATATAAATACTTTAAAACATATATTTAAATAGCTTTTATTATAAAGATTATTATATAATTTATTTTTCATATTTAAAATAAATATTAAGGAATTTATTTAAATATTTCTTTTTACTATCTCAATACAATCCCTGCAAGAAGGTCACGCGCTAACAATAATACAGGGAGTAGACTGTACATTTCTCCACAGTTACCCCACACGTAACAGTCTTCAAAGTAGTTTCGAAAAGCTGAGTAGTAAGTAGACTTGTCGCTTCAGGCTGATTTCGGAATTCCACTCCTACAAACACCATTATTTAATTGCACTCTGCTGACCAGTGATGCGACATATGCAGCTACCAATGTTCAACTTGCAGTCTCCAATCCATAGGCATCTCATGGCATCATTGGGAGTTGCTTCAATCATCTTGCGGTCAGAGGACATTAAAACAGGTAGATGAGCTGAAGGATCTGGCTGGTCCCTGAACAACTTGAGGTTTCTTTTAAAAGGTACGACAGCGGCAATGATACATTCGCCTGAGAGTATGCTCAACTGGATCAAATGGCGAATCTGACTCATGAGAATATAGATAAGTTTGTCTTTTCTATACCTCACTACATACAGACTCTCCTCTTATGTTCCTTGAAGACCAACCATCCGATCTCAACCTAAAGGGAGGCGCCTGTACGCGATGCTCATGAAAGTGTCTGCCCTACAGCAGATTGTACACCGTCTTTCTCTACAACGTCTCCCTACCAGCGTGTCTGTACGTACACCCCACTAACGGAGTGCTCATCGATCAACGTCGGGCTTCAGTCTCGGCGTGAGCTCCTGCTCTCTGAAGGAATCTTTCAAATACCTCAGGGACCCTCTGCACCTCATCACCAAACCTCTCCGAGAAAAGAACCGCCGAATCGAAGAACCGAATTACGCCATCGCAGATATTTCTCCCAACAGAGAAAATAGAGGAAAGATACTGGAGAAGAGCCTGAAAGATAGGGATCAGCAGGACGATAAGACAGAGGATTGCAGCGTTGGCGATACACGACAAATAGACGGCGATGATGGAAAGTCCCATGAGACAAACGGACATCGCTGCAGTCAGAACAAAGGAACACCCGAGAAGAATAAAAAAGGTGATGATGTCGCTGATGGCGAAGAGGGTGTAGAGAGCAATCGAGATGATCCAAACAAGGGAGACGACACAGACCAACTTGATCGTGTGAGGATCGACAAGATCGGGCATATCGACGTCGATAGGGTCAAGTTGCTTAAAGAGAACTGATATGCGGAGTGGTTTGTCTCAGGTCGGTGAGGCTTTGATAGTTGATGATGGTTACTAGACGTTGATGGCGCGATGGTAATTGCGATTTTGCGGTAGACATGTGTGTGTTTGTAAGTGGAGGAGACAATCTAGGAGTCTATAGAAGTTCAATCAGTTCTTTGAATGGTTTGAAGTAATGTTCTCAAGTCACGTGTGGTTGCGCCTTGATATGCCTAGATTTATGTGACTTGATATGGTGAATTGACAGTGCCACTCGCTAACAGTCTGAACATGGACAACTATGATTGGTTGCACTAGGTACTTATCTTCGCGCTGGTAACGCACAATGGGCGATGCCTCTTGCATCAGAACAAGCCTGGAGAGCGAGAGGTGAAGTCTCCAGCCAAGAGTTGTGCGTGACCTTTGATTACGAGCTAAGGTGCGCGATGCAAGCATCAGCTGTCAGGTCAACCGACCTTTGATTACAGGAGTCTTCCCCCCCGGCTCTTCCAAATCCAACACAGCAGCATTATCGCTGACCAGAAATAAATCTCAGTTTGCTTCACCGATCATGATAGAACACTAGACTGAACCTTGTAATCGCAACAGCCGGTGTCATTGCTATTGAACAATCCGGGGTAGTATTGAAGACCGACATGTTCTCAGGACAGGATAGTAATACATAGTCTTGCATCTAAAATATGACTTTATATACAGAATTCGGGCCACTCTTCTTACAGTAAACTAGATTATGTATCTAAAGTCATGTCTTAAGAGTCGCTGAATGTACCCAGAGTGTTCGCTCGATAACAGTTGAGCTTGTCTCTCAAGGTACTGTTCAACGTATCTTGTACACATGCTGTCATCGCGTTTTCTGATTCTTGGCCTGGCATTTTCTTCTACACAGCTGGCACTAGAAAAAGCTCACTTGTTCAAACAGAACAATTTTCGTCACTGAGTGTTATGTAGTAGTGCCAGACCATCTACAGAAACCTCTATCACTTGATGCGTTCTCATTCACAGGACAAATAACAATCCATTTAGTTTCGCTAAGAAATATGAGCAAGTACAAACGCCAAGACCATTATCCCAGTAACTTCCAAGCAGTAAATGCAATGCCTAGCAACCCAAGCCTTTCCAGTCCATGCCTCTTGTCAACGCAATAGCCACCCACTACAGTCCGGAACTCTCACCGTCAACTCGCCAATGTAAACATCATCCGAAAGAAACTGTCGTCTAGCTCTTCTCTTCCGGAGAATGGTCTCAGCGGGGGGTCAGAACGGGCAATCTTACGCACCCACCAACCAAGAACCTTACGGTTATAATCAAGTGCAGCGTTTCTGACAAATCTCTGGACTAACAGGCCGTATTTCTTCTGCCAAGGCTTAGGTTTGAATGTAGCTCGTTCATTCGTCTCATACAGGTACGCAAGGCACAATCCGTCTCCTGTGTATCTTCTGAAATCTTTGACTTCGACCGCAAGGCAGCGGACAGCGTGAGGGAGGGGATTGACTGTGGCGACGATCTTGTCACAGCCCTTTTCTTCGCAGTGATGATGGACAGTACTTCCTAGTGGACTAGTTAGTATGTTACTTCTTCAACAAAGGGCGTTGTGGAGCGCACTGTGCATGTCATAGCCAACAATGATGGGCATAGGAGGTGGCTTATACGTGAAAGTAGGTGGAGAGGGACCATCCTAGTTGGCGGCATTGATTTGATCCAGAAGGTTGGCCTGGCAGAAAAGCTCCGGGAAATTATCGCCTACAGCCTGGGGTAGATAGTCGAATTGCTTGCGGATGGCCTCGGGCAAATCGCCCAAATCGGTGATCGGCTGACGAGGCGAAAACTTGCGTTTTCTGGGTGTAGTCTGCACCCAATCTCTGTGTGAGATTTTTTCATTGCTGTTGCTGTTGTCTGGCTTCATCTTCTTCGCCTGATGATCTAGATCAGACGGTCGACGTTTAGTACCCACGGTGAAAAGCATAAAGGGGCTAAATTGATAAGTATCAAGGTAGATGTTGATGCTGAGTTTGAAAGAGAAGTAGGAGATGTGAGAGTTGAAGAAGAAGACGGAAGCAATTTAACCTCACCCTATGACGTTTCTCATTCAATTTGCGGCTTTGCCTCTATGAGATCAAGCTCGGTGAATAAGAGTACTGAACAAAGCCAAAAGTCTCACATGCATGTTGATTAACTTTGAACAAAAAGTCCATACCAACAAAGCCGTCATTGTATTCATTCAGTTATACATAAAGAATCTTTCGCACTCTTACTATAAAACATGTTAGGCACTCTTTGCATTCACTTGCCCTTCCATCTTTCATGCAGGTTAGATGTAGCTTTGTGCATCTTAACTCAAAACCTTTGACACGAAATACACGTATTTATTACCACGCATGGCTATACCAATGCAGACACTTCAGCATATATTAGAACAGGGGAAGCAGTAAGTGTCGCACATTCAAGTACACAATCTTGATGGTCAGTGCTAACTGATGGTAGCATTGTTTAGTGTCTGTAAGATCTGGCTCTGCATTCACATTGTGTTTGTATTTGTCAAATGCCATGTTTTCATTACCTGCTGTTGGCTGGGAGTGGCAATGCTGGACGTTCAGATCCCCAATTCGCTTTCTTTGCTTGTCTGCTCTGCATAGGATCAGCTGAAGCTGCAAAACATGAAAGAGAGCAAGGAGGATGTCACTGACTTCAAGTATGTGGTTTTTGACAGAGTTCCTATCGGGCTCGTGCATCCACGATGACTAACAGTGTACAGTAACTCTCAACTAAACTTGACTTCTTTCAAAGGAGATATTGGCAGAATGGGTGAGTGGTCGCTTATATGATATGAACTACTCTAGCATGTCACAACTTCCATTATATGAATCACAATAGTAACAAAACATACATCTATCAGCTTATATGTCGCCTCAAAGCGTGGTCTTGCTACAATTGGCCATGAGTGGATGCACCCTCGATTACAGTTTTAGTTCGCTTATTTGAGAAGACCCATCGACGAACAAAGCAGAGTCATTGAAGGTGGCAATCTCGGCATCTTGGAAGCGCAACGCTATAGGCTCTTCGACCTCCCAGAAGCGATGAAAATAAAGGTGAATATGCTGAAAAGTCCCAGGAGTCAAACCCGCGGCGACTTTAAAGAGAGCAAATTTAGGTTCGTCAGCATGGATATCTTATTCCGGTGGCGCAAGTGATGATCTTGGGTTTGAATCGTCGGAATGATAAGACGTTGATGAGTTTGTGCCGGGAAGAACCAATGGACTCACGACTTAAGCGACAGTGGCGTGGACAATAGGAACAGAAGAGGATGACAATAGAAGGATGGTGCTGCGCTACGATTAAAAGCGGTATAGTTGAGTGGATTTCTGGCAATTCTGAGCGTGTTTGCTCGACTGATCCGCCAGCCACGAAGTACTTGGATTGACATAATTGAGAAAAGGAGAACCGGCAAAAAGAGCGAGAAAATGTTTGCATTTCGAATGATTGTAAGAATAGAAGTCCAGCATTACAGGAAGCTATCTTATACAAAATAGGCGCTGTTATATTGCAGTGACGAGTAAGTATACTGTTCTCATGGAATGCTATTACCCTGTAGCATCGGAGAGTTGTATCAACCAGCTTATCTTAGATGCGTGCGTTATCGCGATAAGATATGAACTAGCCAATAAGATTAAATCAGCTTATTACTCGACGCAACACACCAAAACAATCTCATCCTGTGAGCAGACACATCGCCATCATTTACACCATTCACAGCTTGACTCACATTACCACCAACACCACCATTTATTACTAATATCAAAATCCAGAGTATAATTTACCGATCAGTAGTTCAACCGTGACCCAGCGGTATTTCTCAGATTAACACATGCCGCTTGCACCAGAGATAAACCATCAACAACTCGAACACAAAGCAGCTTCAGCTTTCGAGACTGGACCGCATCCTCTAAACCCCCCCGCTACAGCCACTCCGTAAACTCCCTGTTCTTAGGATCCAAGTGATCCAAGAACCGCACATAATTCCCACTTACTCCTACCAGCAGCGTCACGCTTGGTCTCAAGCCCATCGTCAATAAAAACGATCCTCCTCTGTGTGAAGCTAAAACCGCCATGATGACTTCCTGGTCTTAAGCTGCATCAGTGCCTGCAAGAACTGCCTTATAAGGACCCAGAAGAACAAGTTAATATAATGCTTCAGGAGATTGCCTGTCGATGAAGTGTGCGGCACCAAAAGACTGGATCAGCTCTGCGTTCTGATGCGACTCCTACGACGGTGTAGCAGCTTCTACATCCAACAGCGTTACGTATGCGCCAGATGCTGACAATACGCCCCGTGAAGATCTCATCTGCCTTTTTGATGGACTTATTATCGATCGATGGCTTTTCAAGTCCAACATGGAGAAACATCGCGCTGACGGCGCCATATATATTAGAGACTGAGCACGCAGTGTCAATCTGGGGTTTCTTGTCGAATGAAATTGTATTGTATGGAAGTGTTGAAGGCGTTGGCTGGTCGAGGGATGCAGATACTGGGCGTGCTGATTAACCTCTCAATGAAGGACGCTGTACAAGTACTTGCTAGCAGACTCTAGTTACGACGTTACAAGCGGGCCAAGATGACAATCAACGTCAACAACAATGTACGTTAAGCCGAAGATGTCGCTGGTTACGGTCCCGACTTTTCCTTTCCGGCGTCGATCCGTTCCGATCTGGCGGAAGGGCGTCCAGTCACGGTGAACAGTGGTTCCTAATCGGGAGTTGCGGGGTTTTGATCCCTTCAGTAAAATGGAAATCACCAAGTCCGTTCGCCATTACTGCCAAGTCCATTCTTACCAAAACCGGCAACATTTCCAGCATTTGTGACAGGCAAAAAGAAAGATGCTAGTTGATCAGGTCGGCAAAAACATACAACAGCGGG
>NJCR01002509.1:0-18106 GCA_002234235.1 Fusarium hostae | reverse complement strand
TCCTGCAGGTATGGTCGTATGTGAATGAGAGACGTCTTTGTACGGTATATGATGCTGAGATACAAGTATAGGCAATTAGTCTCGATTCCCACGACAGTGCCGACGTCCTTGTCGCAGCATTGAGTTTCTGCATATCACAGAGCAGCCACGACAATATACCCGTCATGAGACCAGATACTTCTTACAGTTAATTACTGTTGGGTTTGGAGGAGCTTGCAATTTCGTGGTGATGAATGATGATGCAGAGGATTGGTTTGCGGACGATTGAGAAGGGCCAAGGTTTGAGAGCAAGTGTTTGGGTCGAGGAGGCTGTCGAATAACAGTTAACCCCAAAACTGGTCAGGTTGACCTTCTTTGGTGTAAAATAATCACTGCGAGATACTTAACAGAGCAGGCGTCAATTGCAAGATCGAGAACCTCAATGTATTGCCATGTCGCATTTGTTGCTCCAAACCAGTCGGACTCATGAGCTTCGGGGGGATGATCCACTATAATTGCGCTGAACTTGGAACGGCTTTGTGGCGGAGTAGTGCCCTGGAATCAAGGCACTAGCTTCATCAACAAAATCAGACTGGGTAAGGACTCTATTCAGGAAAACGTTCCTAGAACTCAAGCACAACGGCAATCCCAAGTTTCTGTCATAATTATTATCGACCTTTTCTCAAATAATACAGACTGTTTCCCTTTTCCTCTCCCAATTACCCTCCTTATCAAACACAAGCGGACCTAAAAGTTCATTTTCTCGCTCTTGTCGGTTCTCATCATGAAGATCAAATGTAAATGTGCCAATTCGACGGAAAGTTCGAGACAGGACACAAAACCCTTCAGATGTCAATAAGTCCTCTTCTTCTGCGTCATTGGAGACAAGAACTAAGCCTTCGTAGCTCTCCCAGACGGCCTGCTCATAGCGATCGGTTTGACACCAACCTAACTGCAGAGGAACGCAATAAACCTGAATCCATTGAGAATATGATATCTCATCTGGTATATCTATAGTGCAGGAATTGGCGAATTTGTGTACTTGTTGGTTTCCTTCCGTGGCATCTTTAACGCAAGAGTCTCTAGATATCGTAGCAAACTCTTCAGAGGAGATGATAAGGTATGTATAATCATCTTGGTTCGTCGATGTATCTTCGGTTTTGGATGTCTTCATCAAATAGCAGGGCCGTAAATGGCATTCTGTCTCAATAAAGCCAGATTTGATCTGACCAGTAGTTGAAACTGAGTAAGAAGTCTGAGGCTCAATGCAAACATCCAAGATTCTCGCAAGCTCAACTTTCTTTCCATTCCAAATCCACGGTATATATTGCTCAAAGAAATCGATCTCGCCGTCCAACGACGCCCAGCTCCACGAAGGAGCTCGGTAGCACTCTGGGCGACGAGCTGATGATCCGGCCTTGGGACGCCACAAGAGGCTTTGCTGGAAATTCTCATCACGCCAGAGGCCAGCGACATATTCTGGCTCCAGCGCATTTTTGTTCAATCCGCGTCTCGCTTCGATGATTCTTTCGACGATGCCTTGTAGGGCAACTAGCGTATCGGAACTAAAAGTCAAGCGGGCCTTGGTATATCTGCTAATAAAGTCTTTCCAAAAATCCGACGGTTCTTCCTCCAACTTCGACGTTTTTATGACTTTTTGGCGCAGACATGACAAGCTTGCAGTCCCGTTCAATACGGCACTGAACTTGGGATCCAGACCAATTGGAAACGTCTCGCTTGCTTCTGTCGTCGCACATGACCAAACCATTTGTTTAGATCCAAATATCAAGGTCCTCGGCGATACCAAAAGTTCCTGCAAGGCCCATGCTCTCCGGCTCAAAGGACTTTTATTGATAGTATCGTATAGTAGTCGCTCGGGTTGGTGCGGATATATAGCCCACGGGTAACTCACGCCGTGATACACAGCATTCGGGATGATATTTGCCACACATGGTCTCACTGCGCGAGGATCTCGACGGCAGTACATTGAGTCTTTGACACTTGAGTTGCCAGCTGCAGCGAGGGTAATAGCTGCTGAACCGTAAATGCTGCCCATTCGCGAGGACTCCATGATCCAGTCATGCTTGGAATCTTGAATAATGCAAAGCGCATCTACCCATAAATATTCATAGCCGAGATTTCTTGTGGTAGCGATTGCATCTTGAATGGTGGTTGGTAAGCTCGCCATAGAGATTTCTTTCTGGAACAGATCAAGTGTTGCTTCAGTGAGCGTAATGGTGTTTTCAGTTCCCCAGCAATAACTCAGCGCAATGTAAGGCACTGCTTTTGGTGAAATGACAAGTCGAGGTTGGTTAGACTTTGACCCAACGTGGATAAGTCTCGTTGGGCGCCATCCAGCCAGTCGAGGTTGGAATTTTTTGCATGTGGTATGTGAGCGAGTACAGCCTTTGATCCATTTCAATGCGAGCTGCAAGTTCTGGTCGTTCATCGTCGAAACATGCTTGCCAGGGATAGTTTTCACCACATGGCTCGTGTCTGTTTCTGTATTTGAGGTTAGAGAGAGTTGTTCCATAAATTGTCAAAACTACCTTGAAGTGGTCGTATGCGTAGGTCGATCGAGACCTCATCCAGCACTGAACCCTTTTCTGGCCTGATCACCAACCAGAACTCATCAGGAAGATGACCCCCCAACGCAATATCATTAATCGCCATGCCTGTCCTCTCAGCCCAATCCAAGTTCCCGCTTGGATCTCGCTCAACAGTGCGATACTTGAAGCAAAGCCGTACAGACTCATCACTGCTCATGCTCTGAAACATGTCCTTTGACTTATCATCAAAACCATGTGCGATTATTATGCAGAGATGGCACCCTGATGTACTCGTTTCTGCAAGAAAGTCTCGCTTTGTCTTTGACCACTTTGCCCAGCGCGATACGTCGTTCATAACATCCCAGCTTCTTGTATAAGAATTATATTCTTTGCTGCTGAATTGAGATCTGTGAATTTGACAGGTATAAGGTGTACATCCGATAATGGACATTGAGCATGCGTGAGTGCATGCGTCGCAGAGACGTGATCTCTCTAGTTGGACAGGCCGCATTGTGATTGTCCTTTGCAAGTAAATTCAATAGTTTAAAAGGAAATACGGAAAGAAAGAAAATAATTAATACATATCATAATATATATAAAATGATATTTGTCACCTTTTTCTAAGGCTGAATCAAGTATTAGCTCGGATGACTCATACCGACTCAACACCCCGGCCAGCTAGTCAACAGCCATAGCGCTATATTGTGTGTTCCCCTGCTGTTTTTATTATCTTTTCCAGCGGGAAAAGTCATGAGGCCAACAGGCATTACGATCGTCAATTACATCTGGCATTACTACGCCCCGAGTCATTGACACACTGTAGCAACGTCCGTACTTGGAGACTTTTGACCCATTGATACGTCCTTTTGACTTAATAGAGGGTATCACGATATTCGAGTTTAGCATCCAACTGATGACAATCTGTTCAGTAAGCAGACCCTCTGGAAGCAGACATGGAACGGGAATGTTGCTCTTGATAAGAACTCATGCTGCATGCATCACAGATACAAATACCACGCCGAGAAGGTCAAGAATCAGCCCAAGGCACATTTATCTTGCGCCGACCAGGTCAGTCCTTCTTACCGCCTCCGCAGGCTTCCAATTGTTTTGTCCCTCTCTCACTCTCGCCTCCCTTACATTACTAGTTCATGTATGAGGATCCGGAACTATATCCTCACCTGAAATACTCCAGTGCAACTCTCAGCGAAACTTTACCTATATCATTGTGAGAAATTACCTATCAGCTTTGATCATGATATGGGACGATTTTTGGCTCGCCTGGAGTGACAAGTTGTCGCCATAACGTAGTGATGAAGGGCAGGTCCACCGTGACATCAACTCAACGGTAAAGGAATGGCCCAGAGGAGAGCATCTCCTTTGTTTACAAGTGGCACAGAGGCAGCAGTCGTTGTTATACAGGAGTGTTTCTTGTCCTTTAGGATTGGCATGAAAATGCTGCGGCATGACGAATACAACGCTGCTCCAAGAGGTTTGCTTTAGTACTCCAATTCCTTCATTCCGAGCAGCACCACTTTATGTTTAGGCAAGGTTTAGGCAAATATATCAAGAGACATTAACGAGTTTATGATAAAGGTCTCCCCAGACTATGTAATGACTATGGCGCGACCCTAGGTTGACAGCTATAGTGCTTTCAATATTTGAGGGAGGCTTTTCACTGCTATTTACAAGTACAATTTGAACAAAGACATCATTCCTTATAATCATACTCTCCCCCCATCGCTCTGTATATATCAACCAAATATTTATAAAAACTGGGCCATCAATCATAGATCAGATAGCTTAAGGTCAACGTAGCACTAAATACAAAGAATTTCGTCTGGCCACACACTATAGTTGTGATGCTCGTGTCTCCGGATATTCTGAACATGGCCAGAAGGGACAAACCAGCAATTTGTTCACACCTCCATCCATATCAAATGCCCACGTAGCCCGTCTGCTTTCGCGACTCCCACTACAGTGACCCTGAAACTGATAAACCTGCTCACTCTGCGGAAAAGAACTCCCCGGCGTAGGTGAAGGAATACTCCAACGACAAGGCGCAAATAATGCCGGCGACCGCAAAGCTTGGCGATCTGGTTGCTCGACACAAAGCTCAGTCAATTTTATATCCAGGCCCGAATTGCAATGGCAAAGACTGTTGCGCTTAGCCGAACCCTGCTGCATCAGGCCATTGCTTGGATTGCGCAACGTAAGATTCTGCGCAGAGCAAAGATGCGACTGTAAACTCTTGCGACGATTAGTCGCGCTCTTACGCCTGCGCGGAGGAGATTCTAGGGCGAATGGGGGAGGTGTTCTGCCGTTGACGGCAATTACTGTAGCGCAACGGCGCTGTCTTGGAGCTGGTGGGCTTGCGTATGGTGGGAAGGCGCATAGATCTGTAGGTGTCTTTGGTCCAAAGGTCCGTACTGTTGGAGATGAAAGAAAGGAGTTTGAGGTGAGGTTGAGTGGTTGGGGCACCATTGTAAGAGACAGTAGAGTATGAGCTGATGTACGATAATGTTAGAGGAGATATTAGGAGTTTGAATACGAATATAGGTCATGATGAGATGTCTAATTATATTAGTTTGACAGTTTATACGCTTGGACAGAAAGTGCAGCGGGTTAAAGTAAGCATTTTGTTTACTTATGCTGAGGTTAATGATGTAATTGAGAATATCGGTAAAGCCTGTGTTGGTTTATGCATTTATGAACTCTAATTGACTTTGTTCATTTTGTAGGGCCTTTTTATACTCCTCCCCATTGCCTGAGAGCGCTGAGTCTTGCGTTTCAGACCTTTTTGAGTTTTTGAGGTTGAGGAACTTTGACCTTTTGGTGCTCCCAACGTGCCAACATGAAACAGGGAGGCGGAAAACCGCATGAACGGTTGCAATTGAGAGAAGTCGCATAATTTATTAATAAAAAAGCTTGTTTAGATTTTAATTGACCTTTTTCGTCGGAACCATGATGGTGGCTTCGGCAACAAGCTGAGGAAGTTACCTCAATTTCACCCACGCAGAAGACCATCAGTGACAAAGATGCCAATGATTATGGCGAGAAGAAAGGTGATCGTCCCACGCAACCCGACACGGGGGTCATCAATGTATAGCGCAGAGATATCAACTTCTGACACTAGGTAAAGGGCAGTATGAGAATAAGCCCAAGCAGTCTATCAAGCCGAATAAATGAAGGTGTCATATTCTGCCAAGACTACAGTAGAAGATCACTATATACACAATTTGTGCCTTTCCCATGTCTGTCCTTATTTCTCTCTCTCTTTCCCTCCCCCACTTAGATCCTAATACCTCCTCACTAACTTGTCTCAAATCCCTCTTCACCCGTTTACCTACAACAACTACGACTCTCAGGTGAGACCAAACCACTTAAAGTCAAGATTCTCATTGGTAGGTACGACATGTCCGACTCCGGCTGCAGATACCGCGACAAATTTGGTTCCGTCTCCGTAGATCATAGTAGTGTAACCGGACTGCGGGGTCGATGTCTCGTTGCGAGTGAAGGAAACGCCCTGGATGGTCGACCACTCCTTGATCTGCTCAAGAAGGTTCCGGTAAACGACCAAGTTATCCGCGGTGCCGTGCCAGGTCTTGAATCGGGGATACGAGCCGCTGTAGCCTGGATACATAGCCTTAACCTGATCAGCCCATTGCTGTCCAGACTTGATGATCTTCCCATCAGAGCACACACGATCGGAGCTGATAGGGCTCGATCCAGGAGACCCGGCCATGCATCCGGCAGCGACGCCAGAATAACACGTAACAGCGGCGAAGCGGTCCGGGTACGTCGCAGCGAGCACATTGGTCATCATGCATCCGGAGCTGGTGCCGGTGACAAAGACCTTGTTGGGGTCGGCCTTGTACGTCTTGATGACATAGTCGACCATGCTAACGAGGACCTGACTATCACCCTGGCCGTCGTGCTTGAGCGTCTTGGCGCTGGCGACATCCCAGCAGTTGAAGTCCTTCTGAGAGGACGGGAAGATGAGGATGACGCCACGGGAGTCGGCGAGAGATTTATACTTGGTCTGCTGGAAATAGCCGGGTCCATTTCCACCGCAGCCGTGAAGCTGGATATCCGCACGGTCAGCTCATGTAAATGATGGGGACGATGTATATCACTCACGGCGAGCATCACTGCTGGGCTAGCAGGGAGGTTTCCGGGGATGTATGCCTGCATGGTTAGCTGCGTGCCGTATGTCTGTCCGAAGTTGGTGATGGTCTGGAGCTGAGCCGCAACAAGGCTGGCTCCCAGGCTGAGCTGTGTCAGCAGCTTGCGAGGTGAGAGGAGGTCGAGCATAGTGAATTCCCCGATTCTGCTTAGTTTGTGGTATCTGTTCCTCACTTCCTTGGCCGTGGCCGATTACAGTTTTATACTTGATTGAAGTCATGATCATATTGTCAACTGAGGTGAAGTTCAAATGCCGGTATCAAATACCGCGAGATCCGGAGGCAGCATGTCCGTTAAGAGACCCCGCAACCGGCAAAAGGAATAAATGTTCTATGTCTACCGAGCTGAGTATTAAATGGTTGATAGCGTCGCATGCATTGATTAAATAAGTATTGTTTCAAGAGGCTATATCCATCTCCAACTTATCCACCCGAGGTAGTGTTTATTTCACCCCGCACATGGGACGTCATCTGTATCAATACAGTAGACGGAAGATCAAGCTCCGTAAATGCCAGAAACAGCGATTGGTACCTGACTAAGATGTCTGGATAAATAAGATACAATCCAGATGATTACGCTCCGTAACCGCCAAGAATAGCAACCGGTTCTTGATTTTGATCGTCCTATTCACTGCAGCGTGGCTCCGTCATACCCCTATTGCTAAACAACTTGGCCATTTCTCTATTTGAGAAGACTGACGGTTAACCGGTTTGTCGGAGTTTGTGTCGACACAGATGGCAACTTTAAGTTGACCGCCTGACGGAGACATTGACCGATAACTCGTGGGAGGCATGCTTGGAGATTGAATGGTAATGACCATTTATCAAGGCAGACAAGCATGCATTGATGAGAGACGCTGAGCTCATTCACTTGGTGGTATGGATATTTATCATCACGATACTGTATGTCAGACTCTGGAATGCATTCGAGGAGGCCACTGAAGCCGCACTTATCTTTTTCCAAATCAACGTCATTAAGCAATAATATCAGAATCTACCAAAGCTTCATGGCGACTGATTCACCCGCAGCCTCCTCTTCCAATATGGGTGCTGGCTTGCAAGCGATCATCAAGCTGTTCGATTGAACGCCTCCCAGTGTTCTCACAGCATTTACCTTTTAGGCGCTTGCGCTCGTCGCCGGGCTTGGGTTGGGTTGGGTTGATAATGACAACGGACTCGGTTATTGGGACTTAATTGTTTCCAGGCTGGCGGCAAGCTCTTCCCCGGGAGCAATTTGAACGAACAGGAATCACATAATACTAACTTGTTATGTCACTTTGGGCTTATCAGAGAATGCTAATACAGAGCACTTTGTCAACTTCCCATCACTAATGTGCATTTTCTCATACAACGACTACAGTAGGTAAGTTTGCTAACACATCTAGTTTACAAACAGCTACCTGCGACCAACATATGCGACTCCTCAGAGGATTAGTCTTGCTGTTGAGAGGTTCTCGTTTGCTAACCTCTGCGGCTTTTTGTACGCACCATGGGCCGTCTTCCTTGCACCAGTGCCTGCGGCGAGGAGGTAACCCGTCTCAAAGCTCGTGTCACTTTTCTTGAAACACAAGTAGCCCAGATCCAAGCAGCATTGTCTTCGGATACAGTCCTGTCGAAAAGGAATACAAGTTCAGCCCAAACGACCTGGCCATTGGACGCAGCTCCGCCAAGAAAGAAGAGAGCCAACAGATCGGAAACTCAACTACCGATTAGCAAGGCATCTCTCTTGACCTGTCCCATCGAAGTAAAAGAGAAAGGTTCGCACTTCGATCGCAGATACCATACAGAAAGAGGGCCTGCGCCATCCACACGAGCATTCTCAAAGTCTTGCTTGCATTATACCCGTGATGATCTAGATCCACGTGTAGCTGAGTTTAAGCTTCGGCACAGAAATGCCACTGAGTGTCCCGTCCAGCAGCGCTGTAAGCACTGGGAGATTGTGGATGGAACTGAGCGCCACCAAGAAGGGGATCTTTACCTGCTTCTCTACTGTGTGGACATTGAGTCAGCTACGCAGGGTGGTACCGGATGTGAGAGGATTTGCATGTTCGATGACCAAGAGCCTATCACTGATCGGATTAACCTACCGGCCTGCCGTATCTTCAATGTGTTGAAACATGATTTTAGTATTATTGAGGATGCAGGCTATGTTGTCCTGCAGTTTCTTGTGCTTGATTATGGGAAACAGGTGGAGGATGATGAGGATGAGTGGAAGTGGATGGATCAGTATGGACGGCTACTGTCGAAAATGGGGTGTACACGCCAAAGGTAGATTTGGAGATGCCCTTGAGAAGATATGGGGGACATCTTGGGAATAGTTAAAGTTGAGATTGCTCTTCTGGGCTTTTGAATTTGTAGACAGCTTTAGACATCATGAAGATGAAAGTACCCGAGATACCTCTATTGAAAATGATACTTGTTCTTCATCTACATAATCCTGATAATGTAATTTCTGTTATTGTGTGTCTTGTAAAATGATAACCAATGTAGACTGGCACTTCTCCATCGATTCATGAACCCCATCTGCAGCTGATGCAAGATATATATATAGGAATATCGACAGCTCTCTGACGCGTTTTGGAAGATCTTGGCAGTGGACAAGGTGGGAGATGCTTAAGGACTGTGAGACAATTTCATGGATCAACTCAAACTCTTTTCTCACGCCATAAGGTATGTCTGGCTTATTCATTCCTAGTACTCCGGTAGCAGTTCAAATGCCAATGTGTGAATGAAGAGACCTTTGGCAAAGAGGAGCCCAGTATGATAAATATGTAAAGACTCGGTAGTAGCCCTTCCTCCCTTCGCCTGTCTATGTATTCTTGGTCGGGTGAAAGGTGTTCATACATGATTTGTGGCGAAAGAATTGAGCTATAGGTGCCAGGAAGGATCTAGTACTTAGATGTTGTTTATATGTTGGCCTTGCGCTGCTGAGCAGTCGATCGTTGATTGATTACTTGTAAGGCTGCATACCTGGCAGTGACGTAATTTAGGTGGCCTGCAATATATCGGTCATAACCACGACTAAAGCGGCGCTCCTACCACCACACAGATGAGGAATCTTGGATCACTCAGGTGGCCAACTTTCATTTCTTATCCTGAGTCTCAGGTTTCAACTTCTGGGTAGGTGTTTATCAAGCCAATTGTCCCTAAATAGTGTTGGAATGATCAATGACAACGAGGGTCTGGCGACGGAAGCGACGTGCTGGCTGGAGGCCGTGGGGAGGCGGCCATGACCTAGATGAAGACTGTTTCTGGACTTTTTTACTACTGGTATTCAGACTCTCCAAGGGCCTTGTCCCTCATTTTAGAGTAAATGCTGCCTCCGAAGATGGCAATCTTGGTGATTGCTGGGCCATACTGTTGTCGGGCTATCAAGAAACTAGTGCCAACACTCGCCATCTATGGTGGCTGGGGAGGGTTGAATGCTGGCAACTATGATGACTGCTCATCCATAAGTTGATAGTATTTTCGTCTTATCAAATGGGAAGAGACGATGTAAGATTGTTTCGCAGGGAATGTACCTGGCATTATGGCAACGTTGCACAGTACTTGGCGTATCTGTTCCTCCCCCAAGTTCAGCTCCGAGTAAAAGATAAGAGAGTATCTCTGCTGAGTTTATGTACCGCTAAGTGCACTCCCCGCTCAGGAAAGACAGTCAGTAAGGTCCAGGCCTTTGGTGGCTGACAACGAACTGCCTCGAAAACGGTACAAGGCAAACACCGGAGACCTAAGACAAAGGGAGAACAGCGACTCGGAGGCCACCGGGGTCTCAGTACGGCCCTGATCGTGCCACAGAAAGGTTTCAGAGGAGTACTGATACCCACATACACTCCAGCATAGCCAATAACGGTATAAGACCATAAGTCCCTGCTCACTCTAGAGACAAACCTATCATAGGAACGGATACAGCGCTTGATGGCCCAAACTGAGGTGAGACACCAATACCTCATTGAGCTTCAGAACGAACGAATTCCAGGAGCAAACGGAAGCCTGCGATATGCTGGACGATGGGATTGCGAACACGGAATCGGCTTTGGCCCCTGCCAGCAACGAACTCTACCAAGCAGTACGAGATATGACCACAAAAGGCAAAGGATTACAAAGATTTCAAGACTTTTCGGATACCTGTTCCGACGTAGCAAGAGCTTCCATGGTGATCTATGGAGGTCTCATTCAAGCTGCCGAAAGGTCGCTCGCCAACTCAACTGAGAACAAGAGCTCCAGGAATAGAAAAGGGAGCACAAAGATATGAGTTTTAGGGAGACTGTATTTGCCCTGAGTGTTGACTAGCTGAAGCAGACATATGAGTTGGGGTTGGATAGGTGCTTGGAGGTGAAGTCGAGAGCTCAGAACCAAGAGGCTCATGAGTCATGTGTGACGTTTCTCGAAGACAGGGGGGTTATTTGAGTAAATCCCTGCGACGGTGCACAAGGCAGTCGGTTCGGTTGACAGCCAGCGAGGTTGGAAATCATGGCTATAGTTCTTGGTTCTTCCCGACGCTCAGCTCACAAGACAGCAAGTGATTTGGCTATTGGACGCCAATGTAACGAGGCGATAGAATGGACGCAGACAGTGGTCCATTTGAAAGAGATTCAAGCAGCAGACTAATATTAGAGATGACTCAGTCACCGGCTCAGCAACATGTTGTATGTGAGCGACTCAATTAGAGTGCGCATCGTCAACATTCGTAGTTCTCATCACAGTCTAGTCCAATGGTTGTTTCCACGTTACAACGGCGCTTTATCAGCGGCGTCAATAGCAATTAATCAGTCGCATCATTGTCATGATTAATAATTCATTAGCAGCGGTAATGCCGTCAATGGCCCTGGGATAAACAGCTTCGCCATGAGCGTCCATCCTCTTTCCTCTTATAAATACCTATCGACAAATCGATCGAAAAGTCATACTACTGCACCGCATGTGTAAGTGAGAATCTCGATGATGGAATTAATGTCTCGACATGGAATACCACCTTTGACACCGACACCAATCGGATGCATATGAGGTATGCATCTCAAATACACCGATTTGGAAATGCTTGTAAATAGGTATGTGTATCTCGAGTGAAGCTTGTTTTTGTGCGGTGGGGGCATAGGTGTAGATAAAGAGCGTGATGATAAGAAGTGGACTACTAAGAAGGGGAAGAATCAGCAATACAAAGTGTTCCTGCTCATTGCTCGACGTGTGCTTTTGGAGACATACGCATGATCTGTATGCTTGTCGCTGCACAAAGCAGCTCTTTAAAGCCCTCGATCTTAGTGATTACTAATAATGGCATTGCTACCGAGGCTGCTTAGAGGTCGGTCACCAGCTCTGACAATATGTCCGACCTAATGTATCCTCAAGCTCATGATCTTGTCCATATTCCGACAGCTACAGCAACCACCTGCTGATTTCGACAAAGGAACTGCAACTTGAACACCAACACGCGCCGCCTTCAGTAAAAGCCATTCTGGGGCAGTTAGAGCTCTCCATTATGCTCAGTGTTTAGCTTTGGGTTTAATGGGACTCAATATAGAGACTTTAGGTTTTGCCCTTGGCCGCGGTTATGAGATTAGATGCTGCATTGTCTGTACTTTACTTGACAGTCATCAGATTCGTCAGTTCACGCGTGATGTATGTTAAAGGGAGTAGAGATAGCGTGATGTTGTGTCCGGTCATGGTAGCTCGTGCTGTCAGGCATCGTTGTTTGACGGATCTCTTTAACAAGAACCTCATCCTCCAGTGACTCCAAACCGTTCTTAACAGCCAGCGTCGTGTAGGCATGTTACCGCTACTCTCAGTATTAGACCCTCTGTTAAGGTTATCACGGCCCCCAGCTTTAGTGCAGCTCTGGGCTGAAACTCACATACAACCAAATACTCAGCGGAGGATGTTAGCATGCAACATATCGCCTGACCACTCACTTGGTGCCTAGCCATCTCCGGAAAGCAAACTGGCACTGAATTTAAATTCCATGATACTAAAGAATACTTATAACAATCAATGAATGGGAAGCGATCTAATCTAATTACTGGACCTTTTCATCGCCATATCATTCGATACAAAGCTCTTCCTGTCTCTTCTTTGGCTCCCAAGGTTTTGCTTCTGGTAATTTGCCCCGGTTGACTGACGACTTTAACAATAGCAAAAGGGCTGCCCTTATCATTTGTCTCTAGGACTCCTCCTACCACTGGGTGCACCAAGATTATGGATAGTCACTTCAACCACAATACCAGCGTTCCATTCAACTCAACAAGCGTTGATAATATCTACTGACAATTACGGCATCGTCATGATGCTGATTTGGTATACTCGACTTCCTTTGACAATCCAGCTTGTGAGTTTAGATATTGCTGATTTATTAACAGCCCCATCTTAAGCATAACTATAATTCGCTCAATGGGGCTTAACATGAGGTGCAACCTAAGGTAAACAAAGCTTTAGACAGGTCAAAGTTTCGTGCTGATCCTGTGTTTCTACTTCTCTGCCACTGGAGCCGCTGATAGATTGCAATTAACGCCGCTGATAAATCAGTCGTGTATGAGCTTATAAAAAGCCGAGTAAAGCTGTATTGGGGTAAGCGAAGGACTTTCATTTAAAGATTGACTTTCTGCTGTTGAACTGCTAGGACTTAAGGTATAAATTCTGTGAAATACTCAAGCCCAGAAGGAGTTGGTCTATCACACGTCGGTAATAGTTCTTATGGATTTATAAATAACTTCATTGATAAGCGGGTGGAATGAACAGTATGAACTACTATACAGCAACTGTACTGCCCTGAAAATATTAATTTTTACGATTTATCAGTTCGGCTGTTATTATTATTCGCTACTGAACACCAGAACAAGAAGATTTCAAGTTGATGAACACTGGAACAATCTTGACGCTGTTCAGAGGTGAAAGATAATTGACGGTTCTTTACTCTAGATCAAAGGACTCTTTAAATAGATTCTCACAGCATAAAGGGACAAGGTATGCTTTTCTAAAACTGAACACAAGAGTAAAAGAACAACCAATTTAGTAACAATGGTTCTTTGTATGGTCAAAGCCTGTTGGTGGCTGTCTGTGCGTTCAATTTCTCTGACCAGAATCATGATCAGGCACTCATAAATACCTGTTCAACTCGTAGGTTTAATGTTCGAATAACAGCAGCGATCCAACCACTAAAACAACAACAATAATAACAACAACACTCAACGAGCAGAGCTTCAACAAGTCCAACGATCCACCAATCTTTAACCAATACTATCATCATGTTCGCCATTTGGCCCACCATCACATTTATTGGTACCTTTTTCAAAGTGATGGGGTACCTCTCCATGCTGTACGACTTTTACCATCACCCACTCGGCTACATCCTGCCCTTCTTTGGGGTCATACCCGGCCAACTCACGCCTTTTCGCACCACGATTATAGGGCTCACACTCTTCTTGTTCATGATACTTTTCACTTTTGCCATCTTCAATTTCATCCGTAAAGCTACGACATTCCTGGTCAATAAGTTATACGGGTATTCTAAAGACCTGACTTCCTACATATGGAAACTATATTATAACTCGTTTTACAACGCGTTTAAAGCTGCTCTTTTCTTCGCAGTTTTGTTTCGGCTGTTGGAGATGTATAAGTACGGTTACTTTACCTGGACCTGGACGAGAGAGGTAGTTGTATCATTGGCGTTTGGAACTTTGGATATATGCAATGGGTTTGTATCTTTTGCGCAGGATGCTTTGCGTGCATTCAAGTGGTCTGCGCATGTTGCTTGGGATAGATGGCAGGCCGGTTTTTTAGAGAGCTGAGTGCAACACGGGATTTTGCGAGAAGAATTGAGTATGATAAGTAGAAAGGGTATATGGACGTTCTATCTTGAAACCTCAATACAAAGCAATGCAGCTTTTTATCTAAAAACATATCCAGTAAATTCATCAACAGGTTGTTGACAAAATGGCCGACCTCTTGGTGCGCTTCATTTCTCCACATTCATCACCGGCGACCATTGTTCTACAGAATTGCCCTCACCCATAAGCATCGGCATAGATATTAGCATCGTCATCATCATGTTGATTGGCCTGTTTTTCTCATGAGAATTTGGTGAATGCCGTTAATGGGCCAAAGCACTCAACTACGGCTGCACGTCTGACAACTTTGTCATGCCAAGACCTTACGAGCTAAAGCGTTCTGGTCCTGCTGTCTCTGCAGCTCAAGATTCCTCACGCGTTGGCCGTGATCTTTCATGGCGGACGGGAGATTCAGTTGGTGCGGTTGATCACTCGAAAAGAGATACAGGAGCGTAAATCTATTTCTTCTGCATCATTCGACCTCGAACTGGAAACATGCTCGAGGACGTTTTCTGTCTACCTTATTCTCAGCCCATGCCGACACATTTTAAACCGCCAGTGCAACCTTGTACTCGGCAGCAGAACCTCGCCTTGAACCAAATTTGGTTGACCACAGCAGGCGCAAGTGCCTGTTCTCTTGTCCAAATTGTTCATCTTGAGAGGTATCCACGTGAGAAAGGATATACAGCTTATTCTCCCTAGACGATGAACCCCGTTGCGTATGACTGAATGAATCACAGGTCAGCCGGCCACTTGAACCACTCAGCCATTGTGATCTCTGATAGGTATATCATAGACCACCAGACAGCCAGTAAAATGGCCTCAATTTCCTCTTTATCCTCCTACTCTCAAGCATAAAAGGTTGAGAAGCAGCCCCGTCCAGCGTTGATGAAAGATACCTTCACCTTGTGACAATGATTTGAAGGACATTTTACCGATGGGAGAAAGTCTATTAACATCCCATCAGTCGCAAATACATCTCTTCCATTTGCATGGTAGTAGCCATCGCTGAAACGTTGTATCTTGAACTCCCAAGCCAGCGATGGACTCCAAACAACACCCTGTGCACTTAACCACCATGGCCAATGCATCTTGGTCAGCAATGTCAGAGGAACTGCGCTTATAAAACGCTTTGTGCAATGGCATGTGTACGTTTCCGCGTACCTGAAAGTTAGCATTGGCAGTTCTACTCACGTATTGTGGCTCAATATCAAGAGCCCTTCCTAAGGTTTTTAATAGAAAATGCCATTTAAAAAAGTGGCGAAACTACTAAGTAAACTCAATAGTATCTAGAATCATTCAAATATTTATCATTGCTGGCCTGGAAGGAATTTCGCCAGCGCTGGAAGCCAGTACGTGAAATATCCTAACCTGCTTACACAGTGATGCATGAAGTTGTATGAAGCCATGATGATGTGGCGGTTTCAAAAGGAAATGACAATTAAAAAAGTGGCGAAACTGTTCATTCAATCTATTAGTATCTATAGATATCAACACCTTAGTCATTGCTGCCCTTAAAGGGATTTCGCCAGCACTGAAAGCCAGTGGGGGAGGTATGCTACTACGCACATATGGCAACAGGTCAAGTTGTTTGATTCGCTTCAAATATGATGACGAGGCGGTTTGCTCCAAAGGCTCCTCTAAATCACCACCATTAAGTCTCCACTAACTGAATAAACAGACTTGTGAAGTCACTGGTATCGAAAACCTCCACATCACCATCTACAGGACATACTTTGTATCCAGAATACACATATATGAGCACCGACTGTTACAACCATTTAATTTCCCATGCGATCTTCGAACATTGATCCATATAGCTCACGTATCAAGCACTTTCCTGCTCGCAATTTCACCAAACTGGTCTCTCCTTGAAAACCAGCTCCTGACAACGTCAGTCAAGCGAGATGTACAAGCCTTGTTTACTGACTTTTACATAGTCGGAAGTTGTTTTGAACATATAAAGAGGCTCAATTGAGCGACGTCTCCATGGAAAGTGCTCTGAAACTATGCCTTTGAATACAAGCTTCGTCATCACATTAGTTGACGAGTACTCACAACGCTTCCGCCATCGAAGTCTACTTTTCTCCCACTTGGTCTTCTACGCAATTCTCTCCTCACCTCGCCGTAAGTAGTCCAATTTCTGCCATGCTCAACTCCTCTACTACAATAAGCTCTTCTCCCATCGCGCGGCGTGGCGAGAGCTGTCAAGATTAAGTATCTTCCTTCTAAGAGCTTCAATATTGTGTGGCCTTGTCGAAACATGGAATACTGGCTGAGATGCGTGACTTATTACGACCCAAAGACTACTCACCCCAAGAAGCAGCAACGATTTCACTTGTACAAGGACTTGTTAAAGGTGACATTATATATATAATGCCCCATTCTCTTGGTCATCAACTTGATAAGTACAATTATTAGTATCAGAGAAAACAGGGCAACCGGAGCAACAATATCATGCTCCTTTGCGGCAGTTCTATACTACTAGAGATAATGAAGATTACATATATCAAGGTTTTGACGGATTATACTCCCGGGGTTGAAACAGATGTCTTGGGGATATATTTGCTATCTCATGTAAGACTTGACACTTTGTCTCTGCTTGTTTTGGCGAGTCTGCCGATGCACTCAACTTGCTTATGGCCAAAGTCAAGTAATAAACTCCGAGGAAGAACGATTCAATATGAATGATCTCCTCAATGAATATCACGTCCCCCTTTCAGCTTGTCCATGAGCATTCGTTAAGCTGATACATTTGGGCTCAGAATTCAACAAGGAGAGGATCATCCAACGCACAAGAGAGGAAATACATTAAGCTCAGGTTTAAGAGCGCACTTCCGGAAGCTTCACCAATCCACTTTAGAAAAAAAGTATAAACGCAATTGTTGACTTTATATTTTGAAAAGAAGCTTTAACTTGCTGGTGCGCGTGTTTTGTGCAAGGATCGTGGCGATCTAGTGCGGGCAGCTTTGGTGTTGGACAGGATATAACAGGATCTCGGCCTTCTGACATGGGAAAAATCTGAAAAAAAGTCCCATTTCGATTGTAATTGCTAGATTAATGATTTAGGATCCTTAAACGCACCTTTCGTGGAAGTGCCGCTGTGGTAGATTGTGATCACCACTTCTTTTGGTTTGGTGGGGCAGCGCGACCCTTTGGTTGAACATGGTGACGGATAACTTTGTACCAACGCTGGTGACTTGACATTGCATAAGCATAAGAAAAAAGATGAAGCTGATTGTGAATGACTTGGGTGATGCCTTTTTTTTCAATATTTCCATGCTTCCTTTTACTGCGGATGCCATATCTGGCTGTCTTTCCATGGCCAAAAGAATCAGCTGCTCCACTTTTATCACAAGCATCCCCCTCACTGTATCTCGCGCATTCAGTGTCAGAAAATTGCGCGAAAGTCGGAGTGATCGTGCGATTAAATTGGCGATGTGGCAGTTCGTCCAGAACTCATTTTTTGTGTACATTCCAGGGCTATTCTGTATGTTATGTTATGTTATGTATATTTTTCGTCCGGGGGGCCGAAGGCCCCGAAAGTCCCCTACTGGGGCACAGGACGTGCTGAGCTAGA
>NJCR01000251.1:0-31592 GCA_002234235.1 Fusarium hostae | reverse complement strand
AATAAAAGAAATTGTTATAGGGTAGGTTATCTTTAGTTATACAGTGTAGTGGTCAGCTTACTTGTCCGGTCAGCATGCTTATCAACCACGTTATAATAGAAGATATATTAATATAGATATTATTATCTATAACTTAAGAGAATTATTAATTATTAGCTATATAGACTTTACAGAAAGGTAAGGCCTGCAACTCTATATATATTGGCATTAATAACTAAAGATAAGGTATTTAGTCTATAAAAGTGGCCTATAGAGTTAAAAAAGAAAATAATAGCTTTATGGCTTTTGCTTCTATAGATTATTTATAAGCTAGTTACTCTATATAGATCGCTATTAAATTAAATAAAAAGAATAATAATTAAAATAGTTTATTTATTATAATTAAAGATTAATAATATTAAAAAAAAAAAAGTTAAAAATAAATAAGCATTAAGGAGATTTATATATCTTAAGATAGTTAATGCTTTTTTTATTAACTACTGCTTATTAAACTATAAAACGATAAAGAGGATTCTTATAATAATAAAACAGAAAGTTAATATTAAATTAAGAATTATTAAACCTTAAAGATATATATATATTTAAGACTTTTTAATAAGTATATAATAAGTAGTATTATATAATAATTATAGCTTTATCTCTATTAATAGTTAATAACTTTTATTAATAAGATAAAATTTATAAAATATATTAAAAAAGAAAGTTTATAATGTCTTTTAACTTATTATCTTAATTATATAATTATAATAAAATAAAATACTTAATATTAAGATATAAGTTTTTAAAAGTATTAATTATATAAAGTAATAAAAATAAAGTTATAATTAAAAAATAATTAAAAAAATACTATTTCTATAAAGTAAAATCCTATAAAGTATAAACAGTAAAGAAGAATTTATTATCTTAAAGATAATTAAAGATATTTATTAGCTATTATATTTAAATAAATATCTTTAGTAAGTAAAATATTAACTTTATAATATAACTAACTTTAGAAGTTATATAAGCTTTTATTATTTTTATTTATTTTTAGCTAAGGCTTAACTAAAGGATAATTTATAATATATAATATCTATTAAAGACTAATACTATACTAAAATAGAAGGTAACTTTACTTTATATAAGGTAGATATTTTGTATTATCCTTTTTCTATAGTATCACCATTTGGTATTATAAGACAAAAGTCAAGCAATACTTGCTCTATATAAGGCATTCCGATGCATCACACTGAAGTAGGCTGTAGTGCGTCTGCTTGCAGCGCTGAAGGAAGAGTGTCATCGTTGGATCTTGGTCTAACTGTCGCTGGAGTTGAGCCCCGTCCTCTGCCATCTTCTCCTGCAGTGCAAGGCGGTCGCGTCTCTCTTCCTCAGCTTCCATAGCTTCAATCTGATCGATGTAGTACTCTAGGGGATATATATTTCCTCCCTAGAGTGGAGAGATAGATCTTTCCTAGCTACACAGTCCTTAGCGGCTTCTATTCAATATTGCTCAATAGGGGTTAAGGTTTCGTTCAAACTGGCTGCTCTAAAACGGAATTTGAGCAAGGATGGTAAGCGTTGATAAAACCAGTGAGTAGAACGTGGCGAGGCTCATCGGAAATGGTGGATACGAAGGGAGCTGATGTGCAGGGTCGGTGGGACTGACGCCATCCCGTGGTCCCCATCCCACGGTCCCTGTTCTGGGCCCTCTTCGGGAGCTCGATATCACGTGGGAATTCGCATTCACTAGCCACTTAGCTTACGCCTTCCCCGCTTGTGGCTACTCTAGCGAATTTTGCCCAGAACCTGCTTTTAAAACAGCACACAAGGGCACCCAATTTGGGCTGAGGTTCGGCATGAAGCGCAGTGCGGCCCATATTACACCAGACCAGGAGTTCCCACCGTGAAAGGGACTCCTACAGCTATTGCAGTAGCTCGACCCGTGGTCCTTAGATGCGTGCTTCAAGACCTAAAGGCCGGCTCCCCTACCTGCGTCTTGTCTCAGTGTGGAGGGCTGAAGTACTCATAGGTACCTTCAGCTGCTCACATATGGCCACCTTTGCAGTCTTTGTTTGCATTAAATTGGCCACTGGGAATGCAGGCCGGCTATCCTGTGTCCTTAATCCGAGAGTTCTGCGGAGAAGTAGGGCGAGTTGGCTCTGCCCTGCCAGCAATTTGCTGATTTATGCTGTCTATTATCGCTCTGTTTCACTCATCGGCGCCCTTTTGTGACGGCCTCTGCACCGATGCGTCGATGATTTGCGCACTGTGGCTAACGCCATCTAATCGGCAATCCATTTCTTCCTTCCAATTCGTGCAATGCTTTCCCCCGCGTGCTATTTGATTCATTCGGATGCTTAACGGGACCATCCACACAGACGCCAATGACCAACTTGATCCCGCAACAGGACGCGCCTGGCATTTTGTCAGTTTCTCGCTCTTCGCGACGGTGGTCGACCAGTTTTGCGCCAGAAACACACCGGGGCTGCGAAAGTTGGAGCCTAACAAGGGGTGAAACGATTGGCTGGGGATGCGCGCGTGTAGCTGCATGCTCCATTGGCAGCAATGCGTGGGAGGTTAACACAAACGTGGACTGCAGCTGTATTACTGCCCAAGACACCGCCCGCCTGAGGCTAAATGCTCGGCCTCCGCCCAGCCAGTTCCTCCGGGATCCTCGCGCCAACCACTTTCCCGCTGGTGTATTGGCACCTCTTTCCCTTTGGAAGACGCAGGGCGTTTGATGCTCTTTGTTCAATTGTCAGCTACCGAGTCACCACGAGAAACCCCGCATCGAACAGAACCGACCGACTCCCTAGTCTACATTCGTCCTCTTGAAGACCCAGCCGATCCCCTCGCAATGGCTGCACAGACAACTACCGAGACCAGAAATCATGATGAATACACTGTGGGATGGGTCTGCGCTCTGTCCAAGGAACAGACCGCGGCGACGGCCATGCTCGATCAAAGACATGCCGATCTCCCGAAACCGCCAAATGACCCCAACACATACACCCTGGGGTCTATCGGCAAGCATAATATCGTCATAACCTGCTTGCCCGAAGGCGAGATCGGCACCCATGCAGCGGCGACCATCGCGACTTGGATGATTTCCACTTTTCCACTCATTAAGCTCGGCTTGATGGTTGGTATCGGCGGAGGCATCCCACCCAAGGTTCGACTTGGCGATGTTGTGGTCAGCACACCCGCGGGCCAGTATCCTGGGGTAGTTCAATGGGACTTCGGCAAGGCAGAGGAAGGCGGCAACTTCAAGCAGACCGGATCGCTGAACAACCCACCTACCTCCCTCCGCACGGCTTTGACGAAACTGAAGACGGAGAATGAGTTGAACGGTTCCAAGATACCCAAGTATCTGGACGAACTGAAACAGAAATGGCCACGACTGGCGCCGAAGTATCTGAAAACCGAGTCGCTCGAGGATGTGTTGTTCAAAGCAGATTACGGCCACGTCAGCGAGAATACTATGGATAGTGACGACGGAGAAGAGGAAGAAGAGGATGAAGAGAGCTGCAAATTCTGCGACAGGGCCAAGACCGTGAAGCGGAAGATTAGGGATATGCGTGTACATTACGGTCTCATCGCATCTGGGAACCGGGTTATTAAGGATGCTACCTTCCGAAACAGACTTAAAAAGGACCTTGACGGCCATGTGCTCTGTGTGGAAATGGAAGCGGCGGGATTGATGAACAACTTCCCATGCATCGTCATCCGAGGCATCTGCGATTATGCAGACTCGCATAAGAACAAAAACTGGCAGGAGCATGCTGCGGCTGTGGCTGCAGCGTTTGCGAAGGAACTTCTGGAATATGTTCAGCCAGGTGACGTAAGCGGAGAGCGCCCAGTCAAGGAAATACTTAGCCAGGGTTAGTCATTCTCTAGTCAAGCTAATAGTATATGGCTAATAATAAATACAGTTCTTAATGATACATCCGCAATTCGAGAAAACACCATACATACCCGGGCCAAGTTGGACAGAAAGGAAGATATTGAGATTCTTGATTGGCTTACGCCCATCGACTACGGCCCGCAGCAAAGCGACTTCCTTAGCAGACGGCAAGCAGAAACCGGGAATTGGCTCCTTCAGTCGGAGGATTTCTTGGATTGGCTAGCTGCGAGCAAGCAGACGCTGTTCTGCCCGGGCATACCTGGGGCTGGAAAGACGATCCTAACGTCAATCGTAGTCGATTTCCTTAATTCAAGGTTTAACAAGGACCAAGAGATCGGCATCGCGTACATCTACTGCAACTTCCGGCGGCAACACGAGCAGAAGATTGATGACTTGTTGGCAAGTGTGCTGAAGCAGCTGATCCAATGCCGGTCTTCCCTGCCAGATAGCGCAAAAAATCTTTACGATCGGCACAAGACCAAACGAACGCGGCCATCCATCGATGAAATCTTAAGACTCCTTCAGTCAGTGGCGGCGATGCATTCGAGAGTCTTCATTATCGTTGATGCACTTGACGAATGCCTAGCATCCGATGGATGCCGGACGAGGTTCCTCTCCGAGCTATTTAACCTTCAGACAAGGCACGGGATAAATATTTTTGCAACATCGAGATTCATTCCGGAGATTATGGATCGCTTCGAAACCAGCCTATCAATAGAGATACATGCAAGCCCTGATGATGTAGCAAGATACCTCAAAGGTCACATAGAGCAGCTACCATCTTTCGTCCAGCATGACCGACAGCTGCAAGAAGAGATTACGACGGGCATCTCAGAAGCTGTCGATGGAATGTACGTTCTCATAATAGGAAAAGTAGCGTAGCCACTGACGATCCACAGGTTTCTCTTGGCACAACTCTATCTTGGTTTACTTTGTGATAAGCTGACACTAAATGATATCCGAAGTGCAATGGAGACTTTTCGGAAGCAAGGTCAA
The DNA here is from genome assembly GCA_002234235.1 of Fusarium hostae. Taxonomy (NCBI): domain Eukaryota; kingdom Fungi; phylum Ascomycota; class Sordariomycetes; order Hypocreales; family Nectriaceae; genus Fusarium; species Fusarium hostae. The sequence continues at coordinate 26,713 of NJCR01000251.1, read as the reverse complement.
GGATTAGGCGAAGATCAGAAGGATCAAGTCCTCGCTCATGCGTACGAACAAGCCATGGAGAGAATCAACAGACAGATGCCAGGAATGAAGACACTTGCGATAAGGGTCTTATTATGGATCACGTGCGCGAAGAGACAGCTCACTACATCAGAACTTCAGCATGCCCTTGCAACAAAAACGGGAAAGTCTGAGCTTGACCGTGGCGACCTGACACACATCGGAGACATGGTCTCTGTATGCGCTGGACTGGTAACGGTCGACGAAGAGAGTGGCATCATCCGGCTGGTTCACTACACAACGCAAGAATACCTCAAGCGGACACAGGAACGATGGTTTCGGAACCCAGAATGTCTAATTACGACAGCCTGCGTTACCTACCTCTCATTCACCGTCTTTGAGACCGGGTTCTGTGAAACAGCCCACAGGTTTGAGGAGCGATTGCGGTCAAATCCGTTCTATGATTACGCCGCACACAACTGGGGACATCACGCTTTCAAGGATGTAACATCGAGTGAAGTAGTCATCAACTTTCTCAGGAGTGAAGCTAAGGTCGAGGCATCGAGTCAAGCGCTGATGGCCGCCAAGCTAGACTCATCACCCTTAAATTACAGTCAAAATGTTCCAAGGAAAATGACGGGACTACATTTAGCAGGATACTTTGGAGTAAGCAAGGCCGCAGATATGCTCCTTAGCCTTGGACATGGTCCAAATCTGAAGGATACTTTTAGCCACACGCCGCTGTGGTATGCTGCCCAGAACGGACACAAGGCCGTTGTCGAGCTGCTACTAGTAGCGGGAGCCAATGTTAATGCTGCTGCTGGTTATAATAGGCAGACTGCACTCCAGGCAGCAGCTGGAGGAGGCCATCTTGAGGTTGTCGAGAAGCTGCTAGTAGCAGGAGCTAATATTAATGCTGCTGGTTATAATGGACAGACTACACTCCAGGCAGCAGCTAGGGGAGGCTATCTTGAGGTTATCGACAAGCTGCTAGTAGCAGGAGCTAATGTTAATGCTGCTGCTGCTAAGAATGGATGGACTGCGCTCCAGGAAGCAGCTGGGGGAGGCCATCTTGAGGTTGTTGAGAAGCTGCTAGCAGCGGGAGCCAATATTAATGCTGCTGCTGATAAGAATGGATGGATTGCGCTCCAGGCAGCAGCTTGGGGAGGCCATCTTGAGGTTATTGAGAAGCTGCTAGTAACAGGAGCTAATGTTAATGCTGCTGCTGGTTATAATGGATGGACTGCACTTCAGGCAGCAGCTTGGGGAGGTTATCTTGAGGTTATTGAGAAGCTGCTAGAAGCAGGAGCTGATATTAATGCTACTGGCTATAATGGACAGACTGCGCTCCAGGCAGCAGCTAGAGGAGGCTATCTTGAGGTTATTGAGAAGCTGCTAGTAGCAGGAGCTAATGTTAATGCTGCTGCTGCTGGTTATGATGGATGGACTGCACTCCAGGCAGCAGCTAGGGGAGGCCATCTTGAGGTTGTCGAGAAGCTGCTAGAAGCAGGAGCTGATATTAATGCTACTGGCTATAATGGACAGACTGCGCTCCAGGCAGCAGCTGGGGGAGGCCATCTTGAGGTTATTGAGAAGCTGCTAGTAGCAGGAGCTGATATTAATGCTACTGGCTATAATGGACAGACTGCGCTCCAGGCAGCAGCTAGAGGAGGCTATCTTAAGGTTATTGAGAAGCTGCTAGTAGCAGGAGCTAATATTAATGCTGCTACTGCTAAGAATGGACGGACTGCGCTCTGGGCAGCAGCTGGGGGAGGTCATCTTGAGGTTATTGAGAAGCTGCTAGAAGCAGGAGCTGATATTAATGCTACTGGCTATAATGGACAGACTGCACTCCAGGCAGCAGCTAGAGGAGGCTATCTTGAGGTTATTGAGAAGCTGCTAGTAGCAGGAGCTAATGTTAATGCTGCTGCTGCTGGTTATGATGGATGGACTGCGCTCCAGGCAGCAGCTAGGGGAGGCCATCTTGAGGTTGTCGAGAAGCTGCTAGTAGCAGGAGCCAATATCAATACTGCTGCTGCTAAGAATGGACGGACTGCGCTCTGGGCAGCAGCTAGGGGAGGTCATCTTGAGGTTATTGAGAAGCTGCTAGAAGCAGGAGCTGATATTAATGCTACTGGCTATAATGGACAGACTGCACTCCAGGCAGCAGCTAGAGGAGGCTATCTTAAGGTTATTGAGAAGCTGCTAGTAGCAGGAGCTAATATTAATGCTGCTGCTGCTGGTTATGATGGACAGACTGCACTTTAGGCAGCAGCTAGGGGAGGCCATCTTGAGGTTGTTGAGAGGCTGCTAGCAGCGGGAGCCGATGAAGACCGAATCCGCTGTCTCAAAATACTATTCACCTCCTCGTACTCAGAAATTCGTGGTAGCATGCAGGATGTACTGGAACACGTCAATGACGAATCTATGGCCGACGATGACCTACTGAAGCCTATTGACGCCACCGGGGCTCTCAAAGGATCGGCACCGTTCGAGGCGCTCATAACGAGAGCTCTGAAACGAAATACGTGGAAGATGATCAAGGATCCTTATCACCGAGCGGTGCTGCTTGGCAGCTCTAATGTCGTAGAGACCCTAAAAAGGTATGGGGTAAACCCGACTAGCAGAGTGTACTCGTTACTTCCTGCAGCACTTTCAGCCATCAAAAATGTACCGGAATCCACAGTAAGCTGTTCCTTTATCTCCACAATACTATAGTAAGACTTATTCGCCCTTGACAGAAGTTCAAGTCCACGAAAAGGCGGATGGCCTCGGCAGAGTCTTGGTTTCTGCGGTGAAGACATCGGTCGGGATCAGATTCTGGGCTGGTTTGACGGATCGTGGGCCTATCACGGGGTGGACGGGAAGCTATTCATTAAGTCAGGTTATGGAGCCGTCCCAACCCCAGACTTTGGGGCTCCCGGAGAGTTCGGTGCTGGCGACGTCGTCGATGCTTGCCTGAACTTGGAGATGTGAGAGGTATTCTCCACCCGGAATGGCAACAAGATGAATATGGGTGAGTGACCAACTGTCTCGTGAGGCAGCGCGGAGATGCATCAATTATATATAATGTATATAGGGTATGCTTCTGAGTGGACGAAGTTCAAGGTCGTGAAGATGTACCCCTGTATTGGGATTCATACTAAGGAAGAGGGTTTGGGACTTCAATTTGTGGTAAACTTTGGGCCATTATCTAATCATCCTTTTATATATACAGGCTCCTTCTATTTATCTCCAGTGACAGAATTATTTTGTTGGCTATCCTATCTGTTTTGACTTGATAATGCGCTTGAGGCTCAAGTGGTTGAAACTGTAAGACGATGATTGTTCTAGGATACCCTGTGAAGATCTGACTCTGAGGGAGCACGATGTTTGTTATCCTGGTTCCGCGCAGCTAGAAGGCCACCCGGTCCAGCATCCTCCCTTGCACCTTGTGATCTGTACATGCAAAGGCTCGGTCACAGGGCAACCTCTTACGAATCATATTGTTCTTTTACCACGGCCGCTTCCTCTGAGAGCTTTGACGATGGCATATCAAGTACTCAGCTAGCATAAGGGAGAAGATAGACATCGCATATTGAAGCACTGTTATCTAACAACATCCTGGCCTGGCTGTCTAGGCTAACCACCTACCTTCATTGTTCCTAATTCCCCGCCAATGTCGTACAGTAGCACACATGAAGGCTCATAATACGCAATCCTTGAAACAACTCCGTAAGCCTAGCCCATTCCTCCTTCAGCTTGCAGGCCCTTCTTCCCCTATTGAACCCCATTAAGGCGTATGGCGACCTAGCCATCAGGTTGACTGGACATCTACCGCCAACAACGTCCTAGAGTCTCTCATGACTCTATTTTAGTAGAGTAATGCACCAATAGACTCTTGAAGGACCCCCCTGGATAGGCCTCACTGAACCGCTGGTGAATCTCGGGCCACACCAGCATCTGCCTGCCCTTCTTTAACTCGATGAGAAGATCATTTTCCTGTGGGGTGTATTTGGCTGGCTTTCGGAGCTGAATCACGGTTGGCCCTGCTCCTTGTCTGTGTCGAGGATAATTTAATCTGATCCCGTGCGGTGCTGCTAGCATGCCCATACTTTATACAAGGAGTCCAGTAGAACTATAACTGGAAAGTTGTTTTGCCGTTCTTAGTTATGCGCTTGAGCGAAGCATTCTCGAGCGGCTATTGCATAAAGCTGGCGAGAGTCGCCCTGACTTCAGTCTCATCGGGCGTAGCCCGGGATAACGCAGCGCTAAGGATACTGCTTGCCTGGGCATACTTTCCCCCAGAGGTTAACTAGATAGACCTCGATGTCAAAGAAGGTCTTCCACGACGAGGGCGTTAAACACTAGCAGTTGCATTGTGCAGCAAACCGGTAGGCGACCTCGAGATCCTGCGGTGCTTGCATGGATATTGGTCTTCGCCATCAGACTCATCGCTTTCTAGGCCCATCTCCTCAGCTTCCATGTGAGATGGACAGTAGTTCTTGTCACGCAAAATTCGCTTGATCAAGACAAGGTTCCTTTCCATGGAACTCGCTGCACACGTCACTACTGCTATCGTCGTCATCTTGGACCAATCCATGCACGACCTGACGACAGGCGCGGCAGCGTGTTATCGGGCCCAGAGGCCGAAAAGGGGGCACCCAGGCTCCGGGTGACAATTAAAGTGCGCCCTCGGACAATTCATGGGAATCGGCGTCTTTAAAACCGCGACCGCTCATCTCACGATCTTGCCGAGGCGTTTCGAACGATCGTTATCCTTTGGGAACGCGCTATGTGTCCCAGGTATGCTGTTACGACATGAAGGAGCAACGCTACAGGCATCTCATCACCTCGATATGGAGCATCGTCAGTGTCAAGCAGCGCACAAATAGCCGGCTGCTATATAGGTACTAGACTTAGAGAATCTTAAGTGCTCCGTAATAAAGTAATTGGCATTGTGACATACATACCATCACCCATAGCAGCGCTTCGCTCAGTTTTGTTGACTGTAGTAAGGTCCCGGCCTTACTCTTTAGACCTGTCGTAAAATATGTGCTTTTGAAGGTATTCGTAGGGGGTTTTCTGGAATGCTATCACGGTATGCAAGTGCACTGCTAACAAGCAGGCCGACTCTGATGAGGGGCCTGATCCTGTGTTAGATGCGCGAGATCGGACAACGTGACGCAAGTTCTAGCGTTAGGGGGCTTACGGTGATAGATAGCGAAGATCTTGGTCATCCGCTGACCAGGCTGGTCATGACACCCGACTCAGTTGCGCCGGCTGTAGTAAAGTCCATATAATCAAGACCATCGATGCCATTAAACACCCTGCAGGATTATCTGGGTCATCTGTTAAAACTCCGGCGTTTTGAGGAGAGCAAGCGGACTTGAGGGTTTACTCACATAAAACCTGCTCGTAGGATGAGACTCTGCAGCAAGATTGTTAATCTATGGCAGCGTTGCATAGGATCGCGAGTCATCAAATCTTGACAGTCACCTCCGGCATTCCCCACATCGGAGTCGATGTCCGAGGGGATCTATGTTGGCTCGTTAGAAGCTCCGACTCCAGAAGTTAACAGGCGGTTATCATTGTGTTCACGCGGGGATAGCTTTCTGCAGGTGAAGGAGAAGGAGGATGAGCCTGCTGCTGCTTCTGCTGGCTGGCATCAAGGGTGGTGGTTGGTTTTATGGTCGGGCTGCGCGTGCTCCTGTTGAGGTTAAAGATGTGAGCTTTGTTCGGACAGCGTTGTCAGGCTGGCAGGCACCGTCCAGCATTACTGCTTTAGCTGGCCTGTAGGTCATGGCCTTCCTGCCATCTTCGGGCGCTGCCTGGCTTCCCCCTACTATTCGCTCATCCGAGACAAAGGGGATGCTCGAACGGAGGCCGCTGAATCCACGTCTCCGTTATCTCTGCCAATCAGCCAACTGCAGAGCCAGAACAACGCAGTTGCATAGAGTAAAGAGCCTTACCGCCGACCTAACTAATCTCTTGCCAGGGAGTTAACTCTTTCATTGACAAGGCAAAGTCCTCTGCGACTCCAGAGCCAGTCTCGAGATATACCTATTGGTTGCTCGTGGTCTCTGCGCACAAATTGAATCCTAGTGTTGGATGAGCGGAGTTTAGATTTCAACAGCCGGCGCTTTTTGCTCGCCCACCTGACTCTGACGATGTCGTCTGTCTCGGCCAACTAGATGCCGATCATCCCTGACCCGCGAGTTCTTTAGCCACCTAGAATCCTGATATCTGCAGCATATGGTCATCGCATGAATACCCGAGAGTAATGAGGTGGCCAAGGCCGAGATCAAACGTAGAACGAGATCCGTCTCGCCTTGCTTTGCCCTTTTCTACGTCCTCCCGTGCGACATACCCAGCCTCCATTCTGCAAATCCCGAAAAGCCATTATATCATCCATCCATGCGTTCATATATGCATCATGCTCCTTCCCTTTTATGCAGCTCAGCCCTTGCCTTATCTATGGCGAATCATAGGAACAAAGGGCCTCGGCAATAGGGGCCGACAGCCACGGCAGAGGCGCCTCCAAAATGATGCCAGTTTATTGCCCCTGTATTGGTGAATCATGCATACTTATGCAATATATTCTCGCCAGTCGCAATATACCGGACTTAGCTACTGCTCTATTGCAAAGGGAAGGGAGGAAGAAAAGGGGACATACTTCAGCCTGCCGGAGCCAGCCATCCCTACTCCATCAAGTGAAAGCCAAGAGCGCATCGCCCTCATCCTGCCTTAGGCCAGTTTGGTGCCTGGTGTCTCCAAATGGAGCGCGATGACAAGAGACAAGAGACTACTATCCCGTCAGATTATCGGTCTTAGGGGGTTAGCTTCGATGGCGGCCTTCAGGCGCCAGTCAGTATGCAGCGAAAGGCCATGAGTGAGGAGGGCAGGTTTATACAGGTATAAAGTCCTCTAGGCGACCAAGGAAGAGGCCGTTAGAAGCATTCATATGAGGCAACCAGTTGTCTTGAATCGGTGGAAAAGGGAGAATGCGGCCGATATCGTGACAAAGTTGACCTATAGCGATGATAGTGGCCTCATGCAAGCAAGCAGATGACATGACCAGCTTATAGAAATGAAACTCTGGCTGCGGATGAAATGAGGGAGCGATGGAAGGGGTAGAAGTCGAGAGTATAAGTTCACGCGGGCGGATGGACGTAGTGCAGTAGCGAGAACGGTTACAGGAACAAGCCACGTGATTTGGCAGACTCATTGTTACCTTGTTTATCAAAGATGTATAGCCCGGCAGCAGTCCGTCTTGGAATGGGCTTTTCCCTTTGGTCGGGGAGGTTTGTTTGATGGCTCGTGCTGGGCGGGATGATTCCTCCTCTTGCTCCTGAGTGCTACCCATTTCGGGCATCTTGGCCTTCATATTGTATTGCCTTCCCTTTCCTGCTTATCCTCCTCACTCATAAATCCCTCGCAGCCTTGTACTCCACAGTAGATTCAAGATCTTGATGACACTTGAGGAGGGGGGCCTGGATAGGACTGTGGGCTTGCATGGCTTCTTCTTAAGTCCGAGCCCTAGTTGACAGCCTCTTTAGGCTGCGAGGTATCCCTCCTAAACCCCACTCCCACCCCCCGGGTTGCCGAGATACCTGGATAGTTGCCTTCCATCACCTTCTTCATTGTGAGGTTGATATACATGAAGGAATCACGAGTCAACCACTTATACAGCCCTGAATTATCTCAGGTCTACAAAAGGTTTGCCCCTTAGACAGTATTAGAGATATAGAATCTGCCCTGCCACTGAATTTCAAATCAATTCTTCCTAGTACCACTGCTAATAAAGGTAACACATAGTATATAAGGCATGGGTATCAGTGGAAGGAGATGGGATTTACTACGGTTTCCTCATCCTAACAATTATATAAGTATATCCATATATCTTGCTTTATCCATTATGCATGGAGAACTATTGTACCTTAGAGTTAAGATAGGCTAGCTACTGGAAATTGGTTAAAATTAGCTAGAGGCTGTAAATATCCTTTAAAGGATCTTGCCTTACAAATAGTGCTTAGAGTAAAACTTAGTGTATATAATAATTATAGCCATTAAGTCAGGTTATTATAAATAATAATAATAATAATAAACCAGAGAAATAGTCTAAGCAGTAACGGCATCGAATACAGAGGCCACTCAGGATATGGGTTCACACAGGTCAGATTCTTGGTGTAGGAAAGTCCGATCGGGCAAAACAGGGATGTGGACCCAGCTGATCCTCGCAGGGGACCCCGACAGGGGTATGTGATCCCAAAAATGGGCCTGCCCAGACACCTCAGCCCAAGCTCAGCCCGAACTCCGGGTCCCTCAGCATCGACTCAGCTTAGAGCGGCAGGAGCTCAGTTCTAGAAACGCAAATGGATTTTGGCGTGCTTGAGTTTCGTCTCCGAGTTATGTGGTATTCTGTGCAGGATTTATGCGCTTGGAGCAAACCTTATTTATTCTTCTCTTTAATTCAACAATGTGAACGGTATAAGTTAGGGCAGTACCGCGCTAGGATGGTTACTAATATACAATTCCCTCGTCATTCAATTAATCCATCTTGATAACCTCCCAGTTCGTCCAGACGTTACCATTGACGGCCCTAGTATAAGGACAAACCCTCCTAGCCTTCGTAACAACCGATTCCAACACATCCTGCCCCAAACCCCTAACCATAACCTTCACGTCCATACGAAGACACATCTCAAGCGCCTGCATATCACCGACAAGATGGACCGTCGCCTCAACAATACTGTCCTCGGGAGAAGTAGGCATGGTGATGCCGTCCCTGGCAGCTACGGCGTTCATGGCGGACTGGAAGCAAGCGCCGTAGCCAGCGGCGAATAGCTCCTCGGGGTTGGTCTTGCCTGCGTCGCCGGGACCGCCGAGGGCTTTGGACATGGTGAGGTCGACGTTGAGGGATTCTGCTTCGACGTGGCCCTTGCGGGCGCCGACGACTTTGGCGTGGGCGGAGTAGAGGACGGGCATGTCGGTCATGCGCTTTTTGGGCTTGGGGGCGGGTTCGGATGAGGTTGTTTCGAAGCGGCGGGTTATGATTGGGGTTCTGAGGAGGGTTGATGGGCTGGTGCGCAGGGCTGCGCGCCGGAGGGATTGGGAGGTGCGAAGAGACATGATGGTGATTTGGAGGATTTCAGTTGTTTGCGAATTTAATTTGATTGTCAATTGATGTGAAGAGACTCGAATCCGTGATGTTGACTCTGATTTTATGACGTTGAAGTTATGAGTTGCTCAAGTCCAGTCAACCACGTCACCATGAGCCTTAGAATCGTGTCTCTGTAGCAACCGGCTACGTCATTAATCCGAGCCGTAAGAATGTAAATCAACAAGTCATTATGAATTTATTATATGAGAATTATATAATTAAAATATTATCGCAATGCTTTTGAGAAGATAGAAAGGAAGCAAGTATAGAGACAAGTCATGCAATGTCAGAGAAGGTCAGCGCGTACGACGTATGAGAAGGCTGTTATGGTACATCTCAACGCGATTGGGTCAGCTCTGCTCACGTTTAATTGGCCAATTGATTCAGAACTATGGACCACTTAAGCAAACGCGTCTCCACCAAGGAAAGCTTCGCGACAAAGAACGACAAGCCATCTTCACTGAGCCCGAAAAGCCGAGTTGATTACTAAATGAACTGCAACCAGTTGCAAAGTCAGAAGAATAGACAATCGCTTTTGCTTCTAGAACAATCAGAGACTTATCCGGCTTAATGTGGCTGTTGGTGGCCGTCGCGTCGCGAAGGCGTCAATTGCAAACTCAGCCACCAAAAAGAACAATGTCTAGTGCCGTGACCTCAAGAGGAACAATATCTAGCGTCGCGAGTGGAAGCAAACAGTTGCCGACTTCACATGGAAATGGAAGAATGCATGGCATATAATAGATGTGGAACATCTTGCCGTGATGGTTGCCGTAAATCCACCAACGTGTCCAGATCAATAATTCTAAAAGTGTCTTTACGCGATGGCAAGCAATTCAACGATGGATGTCAAGTTTCCCTTTCAACAATCAGCCGGAACAACCTACAACAATGCTCAGTGGCCGACCATCGTTGCTGCTGGAGTCGTGGCCTTCACCTCCATCCTCTTGGTCGCTTTGAGATTCTGGAGCTCGACCGGAACACCCAAGGTCAAGATACTCCTTCGAGATGAGATCAAAAGTGCGAGACAGAGGGCGCTTGAGTATTGCTTCAATCCTCGGGCGGTCATGGCAAAGGGCTACGCAAAGGTATGACAACGACTGTTGCGGATAAGCCTAAATGCTGACGGCTTAGTTCAAAAATGAGGTCTTTGGACTTGATACACAGGATGGTGAGGCGCACGACTGATGCGTGGCCGGCTGGACTGACATATGAACAGGGATCAAGCTTGTCATCCCACCTAGCTTTCTCGATGAATTGAAGAGTCATCCCGCCCTCAGCTTCAAAGTCTCCATTGATAATGTCAGTGTAACAGACTCAACCAGGGTCGGATCCATGGACTGACTGACCTAGGATATGCAAATCGAGTATACACATTTTGGTGGTCCCGCGGAATATGTGATTCATGCTATCAAGGCCAATCTGACTGGGTCGCTTTGTGAGTAACTTCCCTGCTAGTAGCTTCTGAATAAACATGGACTCATGACACCAGCCGCCTTCACGCCGCTACTTCATCGCATGGTACAGAAGAACATGCCAAATATCCTCGGAAAATACAAAGGTTTGTCTCCATCATGTATTCACTTCTGGTATTACTAACCAGCGACAAGACTGGACTCCCGTCAGAGTCCACGACAGAGTACTCCGCCTCATCGCCACAAACAACGCCCGCGTCTTCCAGGGCACAGCCGCCAGTCTCGACGAAGAATGGCTCGAAGCATCCACCGGCTACGTCCTAGCTTGCTTCGACTGCATTCGCGCTCTTAAGCAATGGCATCCTTGGCTCCGACCCCTCGTCTACAGATTCATCCCTGAACGCGCAGCCATCAAAGATCAATGGACAAAAGGTCGCAAACGAGTTATGGCTTCTATGCGTGAGAGACAGGAGAAAGGAGGTGATCTGGAGGATCCGCCTACTATGCTGGATCATTTGAGTAATGGGAGGAATGAACCTATTGCGAATGAAATCGAGCTGCAGTTGCTGCATCAGATGACGTTAATTGCTGTTGGGACTGTTACGACGTTTTCTTCGACTACGCAGGCTATTTATGATCTTGTGGCTCATCCTGAGTATATACCAATCCTTCGAGAGGAAGTTGACTCTGTGCCAAGAGATCAGAATGGTAACTTTACAAAGGACTCAACAGTGGCCATGGATAAACTTGACAGCTTTCTCAAAGAGAGTCAACGCTTCAACTCACCTGATCTCAGTACGTTCACACCAACCCATCTCCTGTTTACGAAGTCTAACGAATGATAGCAACTTTCCAACGCGCGGCAATCGCAGACATGAAACTCCCAGACGGCACATTCGTTCCCAAGGGCACCAAACTGGAAATCAACACTTGCTCCATCCATAAGGATCATGAGTTGTATGAGAATCCAGAGAAGTTTGATGGTCTTCGTTTTCATAAATGGCGCAAAGCTCCTGGTAAGGAAAAGAAGTATATGTATTCTAGCAGTGGAACAGATGATCTGTCTTGGGGCTTTGGACGACATGCATGCCCAGGGAGGTATCTGAGCGCTATCAACATCAAGCTCATCATGGCGGAGTTGTTGATGAACTATGATATCAAGTTGCCTGATGGCGTGAGCAGGCCTGCGAATATCGAGTTTGAAGTGCTGGTAAGTTTGAAAACTTGAGTCGATGAGCCCTTTCTGACGTGTCACAGTGCTCTCCGGAACCTGACTTTGAGATACTTCTTAAGGACAGGAAGCATTAGATGACACGGCTTGGCCCGGAGCATGTCTAGAGCTCGGAGAATTCCACTTCCCTACCCTGGGCCAGTGTTTGAACCGTTGGGGCCCGTCTAAACACCCAAGACTGTTGACAAAAGGCAAGTTAGGTACGTAGAAAAACGCGGCGGTGTCAGATCAGGTAGATGCGTATAATTTTCTTTTTTATATACCATTAAAAGTCGTAAATTGGTATTATGCAGTGCTACATAAGCTTTTCTTCATCCTCGATGACTACTCCCTTTGCTTCTCAGCCTTTCTATCATGCTGTTTGTTGACATACTCAACATCAAGATCCTTCCCAACGGCAAGTAAACCCCTCCTGATGATCGCTCGAATATGGAAAGCCGCGCAGATGAACCACAGAACAATCAAGACGACAGTCAAAGCTGATCCAAAGATTTTGATTCCCCTCGATAATAGAGTGTTTCCGACATTGATAGTCGCAAGAGCGAGACCGACATTGGGGAAGACGAGTGCCCACCAGGACAAACTAAACTCCATCCTTCGAACGGCTCGGAGAACAGATATCGCGGATAGGGCTGAGAACCAGATTGCCATGAGCCAGATGAACAGTCCTGCTGCGACTGACATGCCAGACCAGAGTTCACCGGCCGGAATACTAGGGGTGCTGAGAAGGTCGTCTGGGAGAGCGGACTTGGCTTGTGTACCAAGTGCAATCAGACCAGCGCATGTAAAAGCTGAACTCATTAGCATTGGAACAGAGGATTCATCGACCAGGATATCTTACCTGTTGGTCCAACGGCAATAAACATGCCAGGCCTTTTCGAAGCATCCGGCAACTTATGCTGAATCAACCTCGACAAATAAACAGCATAAATAAAAAGAGCCAGCATCCATCCAAGTCCCTGACCCATCAAACCAGCAACAATAATCTGCACGGCACTCCACTGCGGTTGACTCCCCGCTACTTTCGCCGCCAATATCCCCGTCACCAAAAACGGATACGCAGGTAATATCCATCCCGGCAACGCCTCCGAAATACCAAGCCTCTCCGTCTCGAAGATAATATGATACTGCGTCACAGCCACCACCATCTCACAAGCATAATATATCCAGAAAACAACCCTCATAGCAGTAGTCAGCCAAGGTCCCGTCTCCGGACCACCGTACGATTGTGCGCCTGTGAGGATTAGGGCGATGGAGACCCAGAATGCGCCGAAGAAGAAGGATTCAGAGGGATGATGGAGACTTGTTGAGAATGCACGCGGTTTCATTGCGAAGCGCGCGATTATTAGGGCTGTGAAGGTTATGAAGAGGATAAGGTTGAGGATGAAGAAGATTTTGCCGATAGTTTTTAGACCGATGAATGTGTAGGGTTGTTCGCCGAGGAGATTGGCTAAACCGCCTGTTGACATTGTACAGGGGAACCAACTCCATGTTATTCTGACGACGCGGTCTTTTAGTCGTAAAGGTCGAGGTGCGTTCCTTGGAATGGCTCTATCGCGTGCTGAAGACCCAGATTCTAGGTCTACAGGGCGACCATTGAGGGTTCGTGTATAATCCCCTGCATGATACTGCGGGCTGGTGGGTTGCGACATTTTGGTCGCGATAATTTTCGTATAGAACGTACACTCCCGTGATCACATCTCGGATAGTTTATTTATGTATATTGCTCCCGATAATATCTTCCTTGATTTTTTAATTCTTGGCGTCGTGACGCAGGCCAAGATGTCGTCACTTGGACAGTTAGACCCAGTTTAATCGATCGGAGCTTTGGACTAAAACTCCACTAGAACTCCACTGAAGATTAAGTTGTTTGGCGAGCCAAGGCTAAGAAACGGCAATCGGCACAATGAGATACAGATGCCAGCGAGTCATGGATTTGTTTTTCTGCATTTCCAAAAGAAGTATGTTACTAAGCTTATTGAATCTCATAGAACATTTTCTCGTTAAAAGTCAATGTAACTTGATACAAACTGCTATTTTATTGCTGGGACAAAGAATGAAGGTAATTGGCAAGCAACCGAGTCCAAGAAGCCAAGCTCAGAATCCATTACGTTCAGCTTGAGGGTGTCACGCCTTATATATCCCATACAGATACAGGTATCTACTTAGTTGTTATTGCTGAGATAGCTTTATCTATGTAGATCTGAGGCTCTGGTTCCGCTCAGAATGGAGATACATAGAGAGAGAAAAGTAGGAACAAAACATAATTGGATCATTAAAATGACTTCCAAGAATACTGATGAACAATAATTGACCTAAACTCTATTATTTATAGCCAATGACGGCACTTAGATCCTCCAAATGCGGGAATCTCATTATCATTACCGCAGCGGCGCAGTTCGACTCCAATTCCCACCATACAAATCCCTGAATCATACAAAGGCATCGCTCGCTATATATCCCTTTCTATCATGGCTTCATTAATCAAATCGACATTTATTCTCATCGTCATTTGCAACGTCTCTAATGCTGTGAAAATTAGTTGTTTATCCCGCACAAAAGCATTTCAATAGATCGCCCACCTCCGTAGCTTCCGAGGACTTAAGAATACCCATGAGCACTATCCGATCTCAATAATGCTATCCCCGTCGCCATCATAAGCGCAAAAACCACACAGACAGCGACGATGATTATCACTGCATATTTCGTCCAGTCGTCCCCCTCGAGATGTCGCATGTCTTTGGTCCATTCTGGCATGTCAATCGAACCACCCTGAACCAACCACGCAATGGCGAAAATGGCGATGACAATGACGGTGAAGATGAGTTGTCTGGCATTACGAACAGCCTCTATGAACGGTTGAATTCTAGATTTTGTCTTTGCCATGGCTGTTATTTATACTAGGTATTTTTATGATAGTTGAAAAAAACGTTGAGGCTAGATGAAAGGTGGAAAAGTGGCATCATCAGAGGATGACAGGTTGGATTAGAGTGAGGCGTCTCCCCCGCATATTATAGGTAGTTTATTAGATCACAAGACATTGGGCTGATTGAGATGATGCGCTGCTATTCGCTTGTCCATCTGATTATGGCGAATCATGTTGGGTTTCGGATGCTTCGGAGGGTTATTCAGCCACCTGTCAACGTATGTTTGACCCCACCTCTTCTCGGGTTCCAAGAAACAGGGCAGTCAATCAATCTTGCTGACATGGAATTGGGTGCCTGAACAAAGACGTTAGCCTTGTCAGATATTCCCCGAGAGTCCGTTAGTGACGCTTCTGCGTGGCACGCGATCTGCATGTCAATCAGATCGGCATATCCTCGCGTATTTGATCACTGCTCCAAGATTCATCACTCTTCACATAGAGACGTGAACTGATTGCTTTCGCTCATCTACATTGGCTCAAGTTCCATTTTACTCTTGAATTCATTTGTGACCCTGGTCGCAATCCCCGCAAGCCTCGTCGGCACTTCGTCCTCAAAGGGACCCATAATCTAAGGCGAGGGCCGCCATCTTCTAGCTGAAGGCACTGGTCTTGGCATAAGCCGGTCTGGGTGAAAGTAATGTTAAATCTGTGAAGTGATTTACTCACCGTCGTGACTGTCAATTCAACAACGGTTCATCCCAGTATTCGTCCACTCGATTCACAGAGTTGGTATACACAGTGAGCTTGAGAGCACTGACAAGAGTTCATACGTATCGCCACTATAGTCTAAAATAACCATGACCAGGGCGAGCTATCTCAACAACTTACAACCGAAGAGAAAATTGATAGAGGCTTACAGTCACCAAAGTATAACGCCTACCAGATATTTGATATTTCTGACATTTGCATGTCATCTTCCTGCTAATTTACTCGCTTTGCGCTCACAAACAAGTCCATCTCTAATTCTCAAGGACCTTGTTCTTTGACTCGAGTCAACCGGAGACGTTTTATTGTTATAAAGCAGCTTGAGCTATTTTCTGTAGTTGATGCGACGTTTAATTAAGCAATTGAAGATTTAACTCCAGAATTAATGACGTGAGATGTTACTGATCGTTTTATAAGCCAAGCGAGAGCTAGATCAGGTTAATCAGAGGGTTGACAAGTCGAGCTAGCCAGAACAAGATAGTTTCTCCAGAACGGTCTCGATCCTTGATTGATATGCAGGCCATGCACTCCATGAGCTGAGGTAATTGGGTACCAGTGAGGAGCGCCATGGCAAGATCAGATCCGTTTAGAGTGCCCCAACCTTGTGCGTAACTGAGAGACCCTACACAATAGATGGCCTGCTTCATCCTTCTTCGGAATCCAACTCTTCATTACAGCCTTGCACCCCATGGGCAGGTTGCGCCGACCAAAATCCTTGTTTAGATTAGGCTACACCAGCCCTGGTCGAGATACGATAAAATGAGGCCTAGGGATGTTGTCGTTACCGTTTGTGGACCCCATCACAGCCCGCTTGACCAAAATGAAGCAACTAAAAACAACACTTCCACATTAGCCTGGTGTACCCCGCGTTCTAGACTAGCCTCCCCATAAACCGCGGGACTACGGTATCAAGATGCCTCGGCATGTTGACCGCTAGCTCCAAGTGCTATAGGTATAAAGTCCCTGCCAAGGAAGAAACTAATCAAGGAGGTCTCAACAGTCTAACACCCAATCACAACTTGGACACCAGTCTACAGCAAAGATGACTGAGATTCACGGCAACTGTGACCCCAAATTTCACGAGGTTCGCGCTCTTCTTGAGAAGTTCATTGAGTCAGGTGAAGAGATTGGTGCTTCAATCACCATTGATATCGATGGCAAGGAAGTTGTCGATATCTGGGGTGGCTACTCAGACGAGAAGCGAACTAAGCCATGGGAAGAAAACACGATTGTCAATGTGTTCTCATGCACAAAGACAATCACCAGTCTTGCGGTTCTCATCCTCGTTGACAGAGGGCTGATCGACGTCAATCAGCGCGTCTCGCACTACTGGCCCGAATTTGAGCAAAACGGCAAACAGGACGTTCTTGTCAGACACTTGCTGGGTCATACGTCTGGTGTTTCAGGCTGGGAAGAGCCGCTATCGACTGAAGACCTGTATGATGTCGGGAAAACTACTGCGATGCTGGCGCGGCAAGCTCCGTGGTGGACCCCTGGAACGGCTTCTGGATATCATGCTTTGTGTTCGGGGCATCTTCTTGGGGAGTTGATCAGGCGTGTTTCTGGAAAGTCACTCCGCGAGTTTGTGGACACTGAGATCTCGGGTGCCTTGGATACCGACTTTCAGATTGGCGCCTCGGAGCAAACCTGGGACCGAATCTCGCCAATTGTGCCCCCGGACTTCTCTGGCATCACACCGGACTTTGAAGAAGGATCTGTTCAGGCCAAGACTTTACTCAACCCACCTCTTGATCCCAACTCTGTGAACACTGGGCCTTGGAGACAAGCTGAACTAGGCGCCGTGAACGGCCATGCTAACTCTCGCTCACTGGCCCGCATACTCTCCGCAATCACCTTGGGAGGCTCAACCAGAGGCAAGAAGCTTCTGTCAGAAGACACGATCAAGTTAATCTTCCAGGAGCAGTTTGCTGGAAAAGACCTGGTCCTTGGACTACCGTTCAGACTTGGCATTGGATATGGACTAACGCCTTCTCCGGCACTTCCCTGGATCCCAGAGGGCAATGTGTGTTTCTGGGGAGGTTGGGGCGGTTCGACTATTATCATGGATTTGGATAAGCGCATGACGATTGCTTATGCTATGAATAAGATGGGTGGTGGACTTGTTAGTAGTGATCGAGCTGAGGCTTATGGAAGGGCCATTTATCAAGCTTTTGAGAAGTAATAGATTTCATTGTCAATTTTCAGATTATGAGAGATTTGGTTGCCAATGAACTAAAGCGTGATCTGTTTTCTCGTGGTCTAGACCATTTAGACGAAGTCTTATCAGATTCTGTTTCAGAACTAGTGGAAATAGCTGAATTAGAGCTTTCTTTCGGCACAAGCTGTGAGGATTAAACATAAGAGGCTGCTTTACGAGGCCGCTTTAGCGATTGCTGTATTATAAATAGCTAAGTGAAGTAATGCCTAAAGAGAAGAATATTCTCATCTTTATTTCTTCCGGCCATCAAACTTTCAACAAACAGTGGCCAGGCCGACGCGGAGATGCTTGCCAAACTTGATGAAATTCTGAGCGGGCTGCAAAAGGTTCAAGATTCTCTTCAGCAAATTGAGGGACAAATCTCTCAAGTTAATGCCGATATCGACACTGCTGTCATACAGCAGAATGTCGCCAGCATCAATTCATTGCATGACTCTTACTTTGACTGCTTGAAGGGTCTAGCTACTGCAGCTAAGAGCTCAGATGCCGCGTCGCAGAAACAATGCGCAGGTGGAGTGTTGTCCTAATGGACAGCTGATGTTAGATCAGAGTTCTGGCAATAGAAGGCAGTGGGGGGTACCAACTGATATTGATCTTGGAGTTAGTGTTATTGTCTCTGATAATGGTAAGATGGAATAAAGGTGATGGTAGTCTTTATTGGTGGGTTTAGTTAATGAACTCTCTGATATTGCAACTGCCATATCAAACAAACGCAAAACTAAACAAGAAGATTTATTATACCACTGCAATCGCTTATCATAGCAAAGCAATTAAATGAGAGATAGTCTTGCAAGCTTTTGTAATAGTGACTCAATGTGCAACTGATTAGCTATAGGCGTGGAGTTAAGTAGAAATGATCGTCCTCTGAGGCCGAAGCCGAAACGCGAAATCCGTAAATTGATCAGCATGGAATTTGGAGAAACTGCGCTGCGAGATCATTGGTTAATCAACCACTGAACGCGCATTTGCCCCACAGCAAGCAACTTTTGTCGAGGCTAAGATCTTACTCCATGGATCATGATGAGCACTGCCACGAGCCTGCATAATTAGGATTGACTTATAAATCAGCTGGCAATGGAAGCTGGTAGTGAAACCAAGAAGTCAAAATGGTATATAAGTACTGGTTAATACCTCCCCGACAATAATGCCATCTCGTTACACTTCTTATATAAGCTTCTTACCGATCATAAAATATTCCAGTCCCTCCAGAGACTGAACTTCAATCCTACTGCTTCAAGCGTACTACACATCACCAAATACATATACCGTCCCCCATTATCAAAATGTCCCACCCAATCATCTTCAACGGCAGTCTGGGCCTAGGCCTCATGCTAGTCGGCCTCGGTCTCAACGCTACCTTCCGCCCAAACGACCATCTTCAACGCCTCGAATTTCCCATTCCAACGGAACCTCTAGCAAACAAGTTCAGTCTCGCGCTCATGAAGATTTGGGGCATTCGCAACATCACTGTCGGCGTGTTGATCTCGCTTGTCTGGACTACGGGAGATGAGAAATTGATGGCCAAGGCGTTAAGTGCAGCGCTGGCTATGCCAATTGCTGATGGGTTTGTGAGCCGGATTGTTATTGGTGGTGGGGAGGCACAGCACTGGGTGTTTCCTCCTTTGCTTATGGTGATGATCGCTGGGTTGTTTGGATACTTTTAACGGTGGAGCTGGTATGGTCACTATGGTGTGATTGTAAATTCCATCGATCAACGGCAGATGTATCATGCATGATAGTTCCAACTAAATATACTGATATAATAATATTATAAATATAGAAGATTGCCTAAAATATAGGACTAAAGAACCAAGATTTGCATTTTAGCACTTATATTATATCGACATAATAAGATAAAACTTCGCAGTTCGGCGTTGCTAGCTTAACGCCGAGACTAATAACAGAATATGTGTACATAACAGTAATCATACTCCCGAAGTGGGATCATCTTTCTAATTTCTTCTTCTTATATAATGATTTTCTATGGAATGGCGTCTTAAGGGGAAGTTTGTCCCCACGTCATGGCGAAAAGCATCGCTCGTTTCGGACTGCTTGGCCAAGAGTCTGTCATACCACGGATGACCCTGTATTTCCTTCATATGAACCCCATAACACTTCCTCAATTTGAATTAGGATCGCCATACAATACTCGATCTATTCAGAATGACGGAAATGGTACCCTAATACTGTTTTGGGAATCCTATCCTCATTGTGATCCTCATATAACAGTAAAAGGGTATTAACCACATTTATACAGTCACTAGGCCATCACTCTTTAGTAAAGTTTCATTATTTACTTAATGGTTAAATAGCCTAACAAATCACTTTGCTCAGCATCAGGATCTACTAGATTTGCCGATGTGAATTTTCTACAGGGGGGTTTATGCCTTGGGAAATACAACAGTCTTAAGATTAGCTTGCTCTTTGACTGTGGAGTATTAGCTTCATTGATTACGTGTTGCCGCCACTAGTCATCCCCAACCATCTTATACGCGTAGTACATAGCAGAAGTTCCGCATTTGGTACTGTATAACTTGACTCAAAACACAGCCCGAAACGCTAAAACCCTGTTATTAGAGGGCTTTCCTAACCTCTCCATATCTGGCACCCTCACCATCAGCCCTAGGCCTGTTAACAACTCTTTAAATCCATCCTGGCGAAACGCGACCGTCCATCTAATCACAGGTCAAAGCTGGACTGATTCAACAAACGAAACTGAAGTCAGAAATATTGTTCACGATGTGACATATAGAAAACTCACGTTGCTGAGGGAATTGGATCTTGTCCAAGGAGCCTACTTGAACGAAGTAAAATAGCACTCGATGCTCATGCCTGACGCGCTTGGCTAACTGTTAGAAACAAGGCAAACTCAATCGAGCCTGACTGGTAGTGGTCCTTCTGGGGACCAAATTACGCACGACTTCGTGATATCAAAAAGAGGTACGACCCTGGAGGCCTCTTGTGGTGTCCTCAGTGTGTTGGAAGTGAGGATTGGGTCCAGCGACAGGATGGTAGACTTTGCCGAGCTTTTACCTCTTGGTAAACTCAGTCGTCTATTATTACACTTCTTATACAAGCTTCTTATGTATCATAAGTTATCTTACTATTCTAGACGTATTATATATAGCTAGTTGTATATAGTCATAGCTCAATGGTCTTGCCAGCCAAGCCATACGTCCAATTATTGTGAAGCCACCCGGAATAGAGAGGCTACACAGGTAAAAGGTTGTTACACATTTCGACTATGCTTTCTTTAGGCAGATTGACTTCGCCGCCTATCCCAAGCCAAAGCGGATCAAGTCTGTGAAGAATCCGACTTGAAAGACAAATCTGGAATGTAGCTCTTTATCGGTTCATCCCACTTCAACAGACCTTCTTCAACCAGCTGCGCGGCGGTCGTCGCAACAAAGGCTTTGGTCAGTGAGCCCAGGGGATACCGTTTACTGGAGGTAGCGAACTTTTGACTGTCAACATCAGCGAAACCAAGGTGGCGCGCTAGCATCACTTCGTCTTGCGACATAATCCCGATGGGCATTCCTGCAGTCCTTCCGATCTTGGGGATATCTTCAATTGTAGGCAGCACGTGGTTGATGCGATCGAGGAACTATCACTGTCACTACGAGGGAACGCGATATCTCATTCCGCCTTGGCGAGTTGAGGATCGAGTTGGAGGATCTCCAAATCAATGACGGCGCGAACCCCCGAGGCTAGATCGAGCCAAATATCAAGTGTTCTCAGAAAGCTCTCCAAGCATGTGGCGAGCTACAGGCTGCCTCTAGGACTCTGCTAGATTGGGAGCTATATCCGCCAAACTCACTGTAATATTGATGATTTCCTTGACGCCCTGGGAGAACAATTAGAGCGTCTCTACTCTGACCAACAGCCTATATCGTCTTTGCAATACTCCCCAACCCTCGCATCGTGCTGTGATCTTTCTATTGGCCTGCTCTCCACTCAGAATATTCACCTTTTCGGTCTTCTTGCACTCTTCCAAATAGATGAGATTCGTGAGTCTCTGGTCACTCAAGGCTCCGCTTCTATACAGGGGCTGTTCAATGCTTTCTCCAGCATTGACATCACAACGGGATTAGTTTCCAGGCCTCCACAATAGTATAATTATTCTTATTCGGCTCCTTCAGCAGGATAATCTTCGCATTCCTCGATTATAGTGGCAGGACACCTTCATTTATTGATGCCTCGAAGAGCATTAAAACCCCTATTCCTTACCACTGACCAAACCTGCCTCCATATTTTCAATGTTTGATAGTTTCTCTGGGTAATAGAGTTTCGGCATTCTCATCCGGCAAATGGTGTATTAAGCAGGGGGCTCAGTGATCAATCTCCAAGACTGGCATTCGTTGCGTGAAATTTTGATGACCCATGTTTAGAGTTTAGGATTCCGGCCCATCCGTGAAGTGGCATGCGCTCGGCATATGTATAATTACTACTTCTTCTAGACAAGATTTATAATTTTACCTATTAATCTTTCCTTCTTCCATATTCAAAGAGCCGCTGAACAAAACATCTCAATATGAAGCATACTCTCCCTATCTCGTTGGTTGCCTCCTTGATCACAGCAGCCTCTGCTTCTAATTACGCAACTTCGACGTGCCCTCCAATTTCTGGCGATATCTTGATTCGCAATGAGTTCCAACTCTACCCATCTCACTATCGGTGGGATGATCAGCGTTGCGTTCTGTACCTCAGGCATGTTGCCCCATGACCTTCAGTAAGCAGTTCTGGGCTAACCTCTTTGCGTTACAGCGCGATTTACAACGCGAGTATCGTCATTTGGGACCCCTACAGTTCATCAATCCAGCGAGTTGTTTCCATCCCAGGAATAAGCCACAGCGCCTTGGAAGCTTCTGACAAAAGACTCTCTGGTGTTGTTCTCGACGCCACAAATAACGTTCTGTCTGCTGTCGTTGAGGCAGACGAGTTCTTCCTCACAGCGGGAAACGATGTGAGCGGCGATAACTTTGTCGTCAAGGTCGATCTGAACAATTTTGCAATCAAGAAGATTAACCTAACAACTACCACCAAGGGGAAATACGGGGCGTTTATTGACCTTGATACTGGCATTTCTGAAGACCTCTATGTTAATGGTGGTTATCCATCCAGTATCCTTCACATTGACCGCAGGGATCATGTCTCGCCTTTCTACGTCCGCGAACCAACCACTGCTCCGCGCACCTTTGGGTTTGGAGGAGTGGTTCGCTTCCACCATACTATCATCGCTAACGACAATACCAATCATCAGCTCGTCAGATTCCCTATTCACATTGGTAATAGCTCACCAGTTGTTATCCCGCAGACAAACTATCACAATTTTTCCGCCGGAGCTTCCCTAAGCCTACCTCATAGGTACGACGGAAGAGTTTTACTCCAGGCAGAAGATATCCTTGTTAAGAATACAACTGGGGTCTCTGTGTTCAGCTCAATGGATGGCTGGGAAACAGCAAAGTTCGTGGGCTTCATAGAGAGCGTTGACAGGAAGTTGGAACCTGCCTCGGTCCGTATTAGTCAGACTACTGCGCGGGAGATTGGCGATCGCATCTATTCGAGCGTGTTGTTCTACGACAACAAGGTGAACCCTTCGATGGCGGGCAACCGAACAGACTTTGCGCTGCGGGATATTACGGATTCAATTGACGCGCTGTTAAAGGCAGATGGATTTAATATGTAAGGGTATAACTATTCTAGCATAGTGGTTAGACAAGGTCTAGATGTTAAAGTCTCGTAATAGTACTCTCTCGTTGGTTTTCCTGTCGGCTAGCATGGCATGGACTTGATGAAGGACTGATTAGTCCTGCTCGGTAATAAAGCCGATCTCTATGTAAGTAACTAAGATCTGTATGGTGATTAAAAACTCTTAGCTACAGGTCTTAACCATAAATAATATATCTAGCTTATTATTTAGATATTATAGTATAATGCTTAATTAATTACTATAATATAAATATTAATAAAAAGAAAATTTAAAATATAACTTTTATATTTCTCTTTAAAGAGTATAAAAAAATATTTTTAATTTATTAATTAAAATTAATATTATAAAAACTTTAAATTTTATAAAATAATAATTTTTATTAAATTTAATTTAATTTAAATTATATTAATAATTATATTTATAAAGTTATAATTATATTAATAATTATATTTATAAAGTTATAATTATATTATAAATTATAATTTTATATAAAAAATTATAATAAAATAAAAAAAGATTATAATACTTTTAGATATTAATATAATATTTTATATAATATTATTAATATATAAAAATATAATTAATTTAATACTTATATTTTTATTTAATTAATAATTTTTAGTTATCTTATTTTTATTTATATAATTAATAAAAAAGAATTTAATTTAAATTTAATTATTAATTTTTTTTTCCCTTACCTTTAACTTAATATAAGGCTATCTAGCTTTTTAGCTTTTTTATTAATAACTTAAATATAAAAATCTCTATAGTAAGCTATTAAAATAGAAGTTAATATTAAATTAGGTTTATCTGCCTTAATAATATAATTACTGCCTTAACTGCAGTATAAATACTAGCTAGAGATTTACCTCTTAGTAGCTATATTAACTATCTTCCTTTAACCTACTTAAAGGACTAAGATACTATAGGTCAGCTTCTAGAATAATAGGGAAAAGGAGAAACTACATACTTACTCTTTCATTAACCTTTATAACCTTTATAAGTCAGGCGACCGGGATCTCGTCACCCCGGGATCTCATCAGGCCAATCACACCAAATTACTATATTTTCAATATTAAATAATAAATTCAATAAAATAGCTATTAATTTAATTTCTTTAGATTTAAAATATTATTAAGCTAAATCGTATAAAATAATATAAGCTTACTAGTTATTTAAGGTTTTAAGCTTATAAAATAAAATATAAAATATAAAATATAAATATATATTTAAAAGCTAAATAACTTAATAATACCTTAAGTAATTTAGATAAGAAACATATTAATTAATATAATACTATTTTAAGTAAGTAAATAAATATTTAAAAAGCTTATAATATTTTTTAAAAATTAATAAAAATTAATTATAAAGCTTTTTAAAAAAAAGACTATAAAAAATTAAAATTAAATACTTAAAAAGTTATTTACTTTAAAAAAAGACATATATTTAATTTTTAAAATTTAAAATATATAATAAAAGAATATTTTATTAATATACTTTATAATAAAGACTTAATTATTAAATCTTTAAAAAAGAATTAAAATTTACTATTTAATTATAAAAAATAATTAATAAAAAAGATTCTTAATAATTTTATATATTATTTTAAATATATAATATATAAAGAGTATATTTATATAAAAATATTAAAATTATATTTATAATTTAATAATATATTATATATTATATATATATTAAATAAAAAAATTATTACTATATAATACAAAGCCTATATTATATAAGTAAAAAAAGAAAAATAAGAAATTATTTTTTTAAAATATAATATAAATATTTTAAAATATATTTTAAAAATCTATAACTTTAAACTTAATTTATTATTTTATTTACTAATAATAAAGTTTTATATCTTTAGTACTTTAACTTTAAGCTTTTAATAAAGTAAAAAGAGTATTTTAATTTTTATATATAGTTTACTTCCTTTTTTATTAGGAATTAACAGGAATGCTTTTTAGTGTAATTGGCCTGACGAGATCCCGGGGTGACGAGATCCCGGTCGCCTGACTTATAGGTTAGTATTAATAAAGACTGAATAGGAGATAATAGACAGAAGGTATATAATGTAAGATAGAAGTCAGTAAATAAAAGAAAAGAAAAGAGTTAATTTATTTATTACACTTCTAAAGTATATTATTTAACCCAACTTTCCCTCTTTTAAACCATCTTGCTAATAGTATAATAGCTATATTGCCTTAATGCCTACTATACAACTAGCTATAATTTCAATCTAGCCATTAAGCCTACCTTAAAGGCAATTAATAAAAAGGAACTTAATATAATCTATATAATAATAATTATTATTTATAAAGATATAGATTGAATTAAGGTAATCTTAAATAGTAAATAAGTATATTTATATATATATAAATTTTAACTTATAGAGCTTTTAATAAAAATTTTATCTTTATATAGTATTTACGTCCTTAAGGCAAATTAAAATAATTCTGCCCTTTAGTGTGACAGTCGGGTTTAACTGTATTAAACTAAGCCGTGCTAGGTTTATTGTTGGCAGATGATATAGGGCATGGTGCTAAGTGAAGCGAAGTATTATATCTCTTAATAGTAGATTTAATATATATTAGGCTTAATTAATATAAAGAAGTTTGATTAATAGCTAATATGCTAAAATCTAAAAAAGTGCTAATAAATATATATAACATGCTTAATAAGTAGGTAAGACAGACAAGTAGGTAAGACACTTTTCTATATACTCTTTATTATCTAAATAATAAAATCACTATAATCTATCTAATTAATTTAAACTAATTACTATATTCTTCCTTATTAATCTTAATTTCCTCCTTATAGGTTCTTATATTATACTCAGTCTTATTATATATATTATAATATTAAATACTTAATTTAATTAACCTTCCTTAATTACTACTTCTTAATAGTTTATTTACTATTTATATATTAATATCTATTTAATTAATTACTTATAATAATTCTATTATAATTAAAGGTCCTCTTTTCTATAGTTTAGTTTTTTTCCTTTTTTAATATTACCTTATTGTTTTATTTTATTCTTTAAGATATTAATTTCTATTCTTTAATAAGGCTATTCTATATAAAAGAATATTTTATTCTTTCTTAAAATGCCTTATAGCTTAAATTATTAACTTAAAGGAGCTACTTTTATAATTAATAATTCTCTTTTATAAATACTTAAAGTAAAATTAAGTCTTTAATATTATCTTTAGAGTCCTTAAAGTCTAAGGGGTTAAAGGTTTTATTATCTCTATAGGAGATATTAAGGTCTATAGCTATATATTAAGCTTTAAGATAATATTTTTAAGGCTAAAGAGAGTAAGCCTAGCTTCTTTAAAACCTCTTTATATATTACTTTCTATA